>QXEO01000519.1:872797-1144260 GCA_007115705.1 Dactylis glomerata
TATGGCGCCCAGGAGGCATTCTCTGCCCTCTGGCCGGGACAAAGGACTCCCACTGATCCCGTCGACCTCGGCAACGCTCTGCAGCTGGCCAAGGTTCGCCTCCGGGAGTGGCGAGATTCCGGCGCAGGGTTGGAGCTGACGAAGCTCTCAGCTACTTCTTGTCCTGGTATGAAAAGGCTGACTTGGAGGACTTGCGCACTGTGCGCGAAGGATCCATCTGGACCACGGATCCGGAACATATCCGGCGCCGGCGAGAGTTGGCCCACCACGATGTGGACTATGCCGACACCGACGCCTTCGTCCGGGGACATCCCCGTGAGCCGGAGAAGAAAGGACGATGCCGGGACATCCGCCGCTGCTGAGGGCTCTGACTCCAGCCAGGATGAAGAGGAAGCTGAAGAGGCCGGCACTGATGCCCCGGAACAGGGGTCTGCCCCTGGGCGGAGGTGATGGCTCCATTCCATCTGCTGGGTCCGGCACTCCTGAAGCCGACATCTCCACCGCCACTGCTCCACCAGCCGGCGCCTCTGCCTCTGCCCCTGCTCCTTGACTTTGCAGCATAAAAACTTTAAGTTTTATCAGACTCCCCGGAATGCCGGGTGCAGTGGTATATACACGTTTAATTTCCTTGGTTTGCTACCTGAACTAGTTTTATTTCGGTTGCTTATTATCAATGCCGGATCATCTTTTGGCTAAGTCACCGAGTTGTTTTCCGTGTTTCCTCAATTTCACAACCTTGGCTATTGTCTACCTTATTTGGCTTTCGACGTATGAGTCTCAAGGTTGCTTCCTCGAACATACAGTACTTTAACTTTGACACTTAGACTTCAAATCATCCGACACTTCAAATTTTAACTTTAGTTTTAACAAAAATGTCGGTTCGCTTGCTTTACATTTCCTTAGCCGTTTTCCATGTGTAGACAATCTCCGGCATCTACTCTTGCTAGTCATGAAGCCGGGTTTCGGACAGCAGCTGAGTCGAAGAGTGGCCTTTGGTGCCGACACATTACTAGGCCGACATAGGAAACATTCAAATAAAGCCAGCCGGCATATAACAAAAAACAGTAGATAAAACAACAGCATATCTCGGAGGCAGTGCCCGCTCTCTTCGGGATGCCGGCATTTCATTCACTAGTCTTGTGCCGGCATAAATGCGCTGGCACACAAAGCAAAATATGGAAATACATACATTGTTCTGCTCAGGAGTAAAAGGGGCGGAGTAGAGCTATGTTCCATGGCCTCTTGGTTTCTTCTCCGGACCTGTCCGCCTTATCCTTCTTGGGGTCCTGCGCATCTATAAGATAGTAGGCATCGTTGTGCAGAGCTCTGCTCACAATGAATGGCCCCTCCCATGGAGGAGTTAACTTATGCCGGCCTTCTGTTCCTTGCTTTAGCCGGAGTACTAGATCTCCCTCTTGAAATCTCCTTGGATTTACCTTCCGCGCATGATAGCGTCTGAGGTTCTGCTGATACACTGCTGTTCTTGACAGAGTTACTTCCCTTGCTTCCTCTAGCAGATCAACATCATTTTCTCTGGCTTCTTTAGCCTCTTCCTCAGTATATAGCACTATTCTTGGTGCATCATGTATTACATCTGTTGGAAGCACAGCTTCTGCTCCATACACCAGGAAAAATGGTGTGTAGCCTGTTGATCTATTCGGAGTTGTTCTTAAACTCCACAGCACTGCTGGCAGCTCATCTAGCCAACATCCCGGAGTTTTCTCCAGGGGCTCTATCAGCCGGGGTTTTATGCCGGATAATACTAGCCCATTCGATCTCTCTACTTGGCCATTGGCACAAGGGTGGGCAACCGACGCAACGTCCAGCCGGATTCCCACTTCCTCACAAAATCTGGCAAATGGCCCTTGGGCAAAGTTTGACCCATTGTCAGTGATGATGCTATGAGGAACACCATATCTCAAGATTATATCCTTTAAGAATTTCACTGCTGTGTGACCATCACACTTGCTTATGGGCTTCACTTCAATCCACTTGGTGAACTTGTCCACCATGACCAGGATATGGGTCATCTTTCCTCTGGCCGGCTTAAAAGCCCCGACCATATCCAGGCCCCAAACAGCAAAGGGCCAAGTTATTGGGATAGTTTTCAGGGCAGATGCCGGCTGATGAATCTGGTGGGCATATCTTTGACACCCATTACATTTCCGGACCAAGTTTTCTGCCTCTTGCAGTGCCGTTGGCCAATAGAAGCCATGCCGGAATACCTTTGCCACCAATGCCCTGGACGAAGCATGGTGACCACACTCCCCCTGGTGAATTTCCCGGAGCATCTCCAGACCTTCTGCAGATTCGACACATCTCTACAATACTCCGGTGGTACTTCTCTTGTATATTTCTTTGTTGATGATGGTATATGCTTTGGATCTCCTTATAACCTGGCGGGCCTCGGTTTCATCCGCCGGCACTTGGCCATCCACCAAGAAGTTCATAATAGGATGTGCCCATGAGGGCACTTCCCTGATAGTGAACACTGCCTGATCTATCTCCATCATTTCGACCGATACATAATCGATCTCCATGGGCCGCGAAGTCCCCGGGACTGAGGAATCAGTCCCCGGGTATGCCGGAGCAGTCCCCGGGTATACCGGCACAACCTCTTGGTATATTTTGCCCTTGCCCTTAGTTTTACTCCGGAATACCGCGCTTACAGCATATGCCGGCCCAGTCCCCGGGACTGAGGAATCAGTCCCCGGGTTATCTGACCTGGCTCCGGCATCTTCTTCCATTGGGGTTGCCTCATCTGGGCTTGGCGGGACATAAATGGATGAAGACTCCGGCGAGGGCTTGATTGACGGCTTCCTAAGGTGCTCCAGCGAAATGCCGGGCGGGATTGAATCTCTGGAAGATCCCAGCTTGTACAATGTGTCGGCTGCTTCATTCTGAGCCCGGGGAACATGCCGGAACTCACAACCTTCAAAGTAACCACTTAACTGCTGCACCAGGAAACGGTAGGATGCCATATTAGCATCATGCGCGTCCCATATGCCGGAACATTGCTGAATCACCAAATCGGAATCACCGAAACACATAATCCGGCGAATGCCTATGTCCTTAGACACCTTCAGGCCATGCACAAGCGCCTCATATTCCGCCACATTATTTGATGCTGCAAAATGAATCTGCAGGACATATCTCAATTGGTCATTCTTTGGTGAACTGAGTACTATGCCGGCACCCAAGCCATGGATTGTCTTGGACCCATCGAAATGCATCCTCCAATAGTTTGCATCTGGCAATGGCGGCTCATACTGTATCTCGGCCCAGTCAATAAAGAAATCAGCCAAGACCTGGGACTTGATTGTATCCCTCTTATCGTACTGGGGTGTATATGGTGAAAGCTCTATTGCCCACTTGGCTATCCGGCCGCTGGCATCTTTGTTGCTTATGATTTCCGATATAGGGGCCTCGGCCACTACCCGGATTGGATGCTCTTGGAAGTAATGCTTGAGCTTCTTGGCCGCCATATAGACACCATAGGTCATCTTCTGATAGTGGGGGTAGTTTTGCTTTGAGGTGGAGAGGACTTCACTCAGATAATATACCGGCCGTTGCACGGTTTTGCCTCCTTCCTCTCGCTCTACTACCACCACAACACTGACAACTCGATTGGTTGCCGCTATATAGAGCAACATTGGCTCCCGGGGCATTGGAGACGCTAATACCGGCGCTGTTGACAACAACTGTTTCAATTCCTTGAAAGCTGCATCTGCTTGCGTTGTCCAGACAAATGTGTCGGACTTTTTCATCAACTGATATAACGGCAAAGCTTTCTCTCCCAGCCGGCTTATGAAGCGGCTCAGGGATGCGAGACACCCAGTGAACTTCTGTACTTCCCTCAAATCTGTCGGCGGCTTCATCCTTTCTATGGCACGAATCTTGCCGGGATTCACCTCAATACCCCGGCTGGAGACAAGGAAGCCAAGCAACTTGCCCGCCGGCACACCAAAGGTGCACTTAGCCGGATTCAGCTTCATCCGGAATCTCCTCAGGTTCCCAAAGGTTTCCCGGAGATCATCTATGAGAGTCTTGCTCTCCTTGGTTTTTATGACGATATCGTCGACATATACCTGCACATTTTTATCTATTTGATCATGCAGACACTTCTGCATACATCTCTGGTAAGTTGCGCCGGCATTTCTTAAACCAAACGGCATAGTGAGATAGCAATAAGCCCCATATGGGGTAATAAAGGATGTCTTTATTTGATCTGGCTCATACAAAGGGATCTGGTGGAAACCAGAATAAGCATCTACGAAAGATAACAGTTCACATCCGGCTGTGGAATCAATCACTTGATCGATCCGAGGCAGCGGGAATGGATCTTTAGGACATGCCTTGTTCAAGTTGGTGTAATCAACACACATCCGCCATACTTTCACTACGGCGGGCTCATCTTTCTTCTTTTCCACTAAAACCGGATTAGACACCCAATCCGGATGAAGTACTTCCTTGATAAAGCCCGAGGCAAGGAGCCTGGCCACTTCCTCCCAAATGGCTTTCCTTCTGTCGCCGGCATTCCGCCGGAGCGGCTGCTTCACCGGCTTAGCATCCGGTCTCACATGCAATGCGTGCTCAGCCAGCTCCCTCGGCACACCTTGCAAGTCCGAAGTAGACCATGCAAAGATATCCCGATTCTCACGGAGGAAGCTGATGAGCTCGCTTTCCTATTTGGGATCCAAACTTGCCCCTACGAGGGCATGGCGCTCCGGGAAAGCTTCATCCAGAGGCACCTTTTTGACCTCCTTTCCCACTTGAAAAGAAGCACCGCCGCCGGGATTCGACATGCCCGGCATAGATTTGCCGGCCACGACCGTCTCAGCAATCTCTACTGCCCGCTTGAGCCTCTTCCTTTCCTCTGCGATGATCAGAGTCTCGGCCAGATTAGATCCGGCGGTGGCACATGCCATCGAACGCTTGTAATCACCAATGATGGTGATCACTCCTTTGGGTCCCGGCATCTTCATCTTCAGATACGCAACATGCGTAGAGGCCATGAATTTTGCCAGTGCCGGCCTACCCAGCAAAGCATGGTAGGGGCCCTCCAGATCAACCACCTCGAACATGAGGTTTTCCACCCTGCAGTTATCCCGGCTGCCAAACATGACATCTATCCTGATCTTGCCCATAGGCGCACACGAAAGTTCCGGCACAATGCCGTGGAATGTGGTCTTGCTTGGTTCCAACATATTCTCCCTGATGCCCAGCTTCTCCATCGTATCCCGATACATGATGTTGATGTTGCTCCCATTGTCAATGAGTACCTTGCTGAACCTCACGTTATTAGCCGGCCCGACAAATGTCGGATCCATCACCAGAGCATATCCGCCGGGATTTGGCATGATCCGGGGATGATCTGCCCTGTCCCAACCAACAGCCTGGTCAGACCAGTACATCAGCTTTGGCACAGCCGACATAACGGCATTCACCTCTAGACACCGCCGGTACAAGCTCTGCTTGTCTGTTCTCTCGGTCTCAAAGACCATATAGCTCTGATCATACTCCTTGTACTCATTCCGGCCCGCTCCTGGGCCTCCGGCATTATATTCCGGATTGTAGCTCTGGTCTACTTGATTTACGCCGGTGCTTCCGGCATTGCTCTGATTTCCGGGATTAACCGGCCTGGGAGGGACTGCAACTGCATTGGCACCTGTCAACGGCGATGGGGCTGCCGGGACAGGTGGTCTAGCCGGTCCCCAAGGACCTGCACGACCTGCCAATATGTCGTCCAGCCACGAACAGTTCCTTGTCAAATGGTTTGCCGGCTTACCCGGCTGGAATGTGTGAAACACACAAGGTTTGTCCATGGCCAAACCTACTGTATACTTCGGATATTGCTTCTTCTGGCCGGCACTTCCGCCGGCATTCTTGTTGGTCCAGACATTCTTCTTCTGGAACGGCTGTGCTTGCTGCTGCGGCTGCTGCTGAGGCTGCTGATAGCCCTCATATCTCGGACGCTGGCTACTGCCGGCGCCCCCTTGCTCTTCCTCCACAGCTGCTACTTGTGCTGCTCCGTACCGGTGATCCGGCCTTTCATCTCTTCTCTTGTTCCGGTTATCAGTGCGATAATATTGCCCTGGTCTCCCGGCATTGCTGGTGTTCCCCTGGGTCTGCCACTGTCCTTGTGAGTCGAGACTGGGCTGCATGGGATCTCCCAGAGCATAACTATCAGCAATATTGATTGTTTCAGGCCAGCGTGGCCGGCATTTGCCTCTGAAGCTTTTGCCACAGCATGGTGCCATGCCGGCACCCATGAGCGAACCACATGATGGCCTGCTGCTCATTAATTCTTTCGCAGGAATTGCGCAACGTGCACCACCTGGTCAGGTAGTCACGGTCAGTCTCATTCACTCCTTGCCGGCAGTTAGCCAGCTGCTGCGGACGGTTGGGCCTCTTGTATGTACTGGTAAAGTTCGACACAAACTGCTCTTCGAAATCAATCCAGCCGTTGATACTCCCGGCCGGCAGATTATTCAGCCATATCCTGGCTGGACCTTCCAACATCTGCGGCACATATCGTACCGCCCATCTGAGGTTTCCTCCGGCGATGTTCACCGCTGTGGAGTAATCCTCCAACCAATCTTCCGGCTTCGTACTGCCATTATATGTCCTCGCGCCACGCGCGAGCTGGAAGAAGTAAGGCACCGGCTCCCCCATAATCCGGGGTCCAAAGCACCTGGGACCCGGAGCTCCTTGCCTCTCCACCATCTCTGATTGGTGGATCTTGTCCAGCTTGAAACGTGCATCATTGGCTGCCAAGGACCGAGGTCCAAGCCGGGATGCTATTGGGCCTGCGATCATCTGCTGCTGCTGCTCCGGCTGGCACTGATCAGCTTGCTGGCCGGGCTGATCTTGCTGCTGATATCCCGCCCTGGCTAGGGCGGAATTCCCATCATCTTCCCAATATCTCGGCTGAGCTGTACCTTGCTGCTGCGCCGCACCTCCGGCGCCCTGCTGCTGACGCCGGGCTGCACTGTTAATCCGGCCACCACCGGCCGCGCCTGCTTCATGCCCGGCCGGCACACTCTGGCCGGGCTTCTTGCTGCCGACATACTTGTCAGCTTGGCCGACATTCTTCTGCACCATCGCCTGCTTTCCGGCGACAGCCGGATCGTACACCTGGATCTGCTTGTCCCGGCGGCCAGAAGTCACACTTCCGGCACGCCGGACGCTGGGATGCGGGGACGAGGCTTGGCCCCTCGACCTCGCACCGGCACCTGTCGCCGACACAATGTACTGGGATGCCCCGGCACCTGGGTTTGCCTTCTTAAAGGCCTCCTGCTGCTTTGTAGCTTCAGACAAAAGTTGGTTAAGCCGGGCTTGCTGCTCACACAAGTGCTTCACTGGATAAACAAGATAAATCCTTAGCTACCTCGGCCGCTGCCCTAAGGTTCTTTACTGGTGAACTATAGACTACCTTAGGCACAGTACTAGTTGCGGTATGACTCTTATCCCTAGCATCTTTTCCTATCTCAGCATTAAGATTTCTGCCTCTAGTTCTAACCTCTTCTATCCGGCTAGGCCGGGTTACTACAGGAGTAAAACCATGGGCTGCCTCATACTCACGGAGTTGCCGGTTGAACCGTTCGCGCTCCTGATTCATGGCCAGGGCCTCGTCGACGAGGGCCTGACGAGATCCCTCCAGGACCTCCCTTGTTTGCTCCGGAACATCGCCGGATCGCACCGGCTCGAGAAGTCGCTCGATGATGGGAAGAAGAACCTCGCCCCTAGCCGGCACGCCGGAAGTGCCGGCCAGGTTCTCCGCACGCTCCAACGGAGGACGCGCCGACCTCTTGACCTTCGGCGGCTCCGGAGGAGAAGCTCCGGCCGCTGCTGCTTTGCCGGCATCTTCCGTCGGCGGCACGGATGTGCCGGCCATCATCACCTCAGCCGGCTCTACTGAGCGAGCGCTACGCCCAGCATGAGCCAGCCGATGTGACGGAGGATCCGACGCCACCAGCACCTCCTTCCCGCAAATTCTCTCAGTCCCCACGTACACCTCGTGGGAACCGAAAGACATGATCCGGCCATCCCTGGGGAACGGCCGGCCACCGAGACAACCGGCGTTGTCGCTGACGAAGCTGAGCGAGCCTAGCCTCTGGACGAGGCCAGAGACCACGCGCACTCCTGAAGCTGCTATCACAGACCCCGTCCGAATAAACACTCCGCCCAGCATATCGATCTGCCCCACGGTGGGCGCCAAATGTCGTCGTGGTGAAACAACATATGCCATGGGATGGCTTAAATGGGGTTCGAGCTAGATGCTGGTGGATTCGAGAGAGGGGAACGAGCTAAAAAGCACGACAGAAAGAGACACTGATCTACCCAGGTTCGGGGCTCTCGTAAGGAGATAACACCCCTACTCCTGCTCTACTGGTTGTATATTTGGATCGATTGAGTACACAACAATGGTGCTTCCAAGCTCTCAGTTAGAGAAGGAAGACGAACTGCTAAGAGTAGGAACACAGAGTGACCAACCCTTTACTAGGGCTCCCTATGCCACCTTATATAGTGGTAGCCAGGGTTACAACGGTCATAAGGGACCATAAGACACGGGCTACACTCCAAATAGGACTTGCTGACGAAGGCACCGACCCTTGACTTCCTCCCTGATTGCTCTCGATGGGACTTCATATCCCTGTACCTTGTACCTCTTGAACTGTGGCCTTACCTCTGTGAGGTGAGCTCTGTACTTGTGCACAGTGAGGGTTGGTAGACCACCACTGTGCACCCTGCCATCCCACTCTGCTACCATGCTTGGATGTTTTCTTCCTTGATTGTAGGGATGTGACACCTTGGTTGACTTAGGTATCCCGGATATGACCGTTGGCCATACCCAGGACATATATGCCGGACCAACGACCTACGAGGGTCGGGTAATCCGGCCTCCCCTGCTCCTGCACAACACACCAAATGGTTAGGCCGGCATATCTAAGTATATGCCGGCACACTTTTATAAGTATTCCGGCTATACCGGCATATCCAAGTATCAGCCGGGATACACACATATGCCGGCCTGGCCGATGCTCTTATATTCCGGCCAGGCCCTTCCTTGATAACCCGGCATAAAGTCAACCATAGACCTTGTGTCTTTCTAGTCTCTTGACCCTACCGGGGGTCATCCCCCCGACAGTAGCCAAGTAATGTTTCTGCATATCTAGATTCTACACATTTTTAGGAATCCACGGATATAAAATTTGTAATTTTTGGATTAGCAAAACATTTTCTATGGATTTTACAAGTTTCAGCATATTTGAAAAGTTTTAAATCTATTTGATTTTAGACTGGCCACGTGGCGCTTTCTAACAGGTGGATACCGGTTTGGCCGGATTGGGCTTCTGAGCCGCTAGATTTAAAGAGAAATGAAGGGCCCTGATCTGCCCATACCCCTTCATTTTAGTTCTAATCGGGGCCCTAGATTCCAGATCGAATGATGTACAGAGAGATGGGGAAGAAGTTCACCGGTGAGGTAGGTTTCCGGCGAGGTGCGGCTCTAGTGTTGGCGATGGCGAGTGGTCCGGTGATCTCCTATGGAAATGGAGGCGTGGTCAGTGTGCGGCAGGCCACAGCGAGCTCGAGGGTGCGGTCGGCATCGTCGACTGCGTCTTGCCGTGGAGGGGAAGTGCGGCCGGAGGTGCTATGGTGGACAGTGAGTTACGGCTGTGAAGGATTGCGCTGATTAGCTATGAAATTGGACAAATGGTTGGCATCAGAGGATGGGTTGGAGCAAGGGGGAAAGATTAGAGCAAGGAAGAAGGTGCGGGGAGGTCAGACCTCTCTGAATTTTGGAACTCTTACCCGTAGCAATGGTGAGCTTTGGCTATGAAATCGAGCAGCCTTGCGGGTGATGTGAGTGGGGAAAAGAGCGATAAGAGAGAGGGGATCTCAGTGATTTAAAGGGGAGGGTCAGGGAGGCCATTGCTGGCTTGGGGAAGTGTGGGAGGGAGTGGGGGTCATGGGCACGCTCGGCGCAGAGAGGTAGGGGGAAGTTGGGGATGACAAGCGGGGCCCGCCTATCAGCCAGGGATAAGAAAAGAAAATGAAAAGGAAAAGAGGGGAGGGGGTGCGGGCTAGCTGGGCTAGTGGCCTTGCTAGGTGATACGTCCATTTTGCATCACTATTTTATATCATAATTTACTGCTATTCATTGATATATTTCATATTTAGAGATGATACTTATGTTGTTTGCTCTGTTTTTGCATGTTTGATGATTATTGGAGAACTTGTTGCCAGAGTCAGGATTTTGCTGGAAAAAGGACCGTCAAGACACCACATTTCTGAAGATCACCAATTCCAGGAAAATACCCAGAAATTCATATTTCATCAGAAGACGAAAGTAGCCAGAAGAAGAGAGCGAGGGGAGCAGCCGGGGGCCCACACCACCAGGTGGCGTGGCCAGCTCCTGACCGCACCACCCAGTGGTGTGGCCACCCTGGATCACTTTTGCCAGCGCGCCCTCACGTATATTGTCATCCCCGAAAACCTAAGACAGGGGGAGGGGATCAGAGATAGACTCCGCCGCCTCTGCAGGGCAGAAAACATAGAGAGAGAGAGAGAAAACTCTCCGGCAGGTAGAAATCTGCCGGGGAAATTCCTTCCCGGAGAGGGGAGATTGTTGCCATCGTCATCGCCATCGAGCTGGACTTCATCGGGATCATCATCATCATCACCATCATCAGCACCTTCATGACCACCATCACCACGTGATACGTGATACGTCTCCAATGTATCCATAATTTTTGAAGCTCCATGCTTGTTTTTACACCATTTGCTTAGTGTTTCATTACACTTCGTGGCATTTTTATGCATTTTCCAGAACTAACCTATTAACGAGATGCCACAGTGCCAGTTCCCTGTTTTCTACTGTTTTTGTGTTTCAGAAATGTTACACAGGAAATATTCTCGGAATTGAACGAAACAAAAGCCAGACGTCCAGATATTTTACGGAGCTTCCAGAAGACCGAAGAGGAGACGGAGCCGACCTAGAGGGCGGCCACACCATAGGGCGGCGCGGCCTAGGGCTGGCCCGCGCCCCCTGGTGGTGTGGGCCCCCTAGTCCACCTTTGACGCTGCCCCTTTGCCTATAAAGACCCCCCGATGGGAAAAACCTAAAGACCCAATCACTTTTCCAGAAACACATCGCGATCCGCCATCGTTGTCGACCCGAGATCGGGAGGGTCCAGAAGCTCTTCCAGGCACCCTGTCGAAGAGGGGAATCACCACCGGAGGTCTTCTTCATCGCCATGCTTGCCTCCGGCGTGATGAGTGAGTAGTCTACCTTGGACTATGGGTCCATAGCAGTAGCTAGATGGTTGTCTTCTCCACCATGTGCTTCATGTTTAGATCTCGTGAGCTGCTTTACATGATCGAGACTACCTTTATGTAATTCTACATGTTGTGTTTGTTGGGATCCGATGAATATTGGTGTTATGATTGAGCTGATGTACTAAATATTATCTTATGTTATCTCTATGTTGTTTATGATCTTGCATGCTCTCCGTTGTTAGTAGCTATCTTGGCCAAGTAGTTGCTAGTGACTCCAAGAGGGGGTATTTATGCTCGATAGTGGGTTCATGCCTCTATTTAATCTGGGGGAGTGACAGAAACCTCCAAGGTTGTAGAAGTGTTGTTGCTACTAGGGGGGAAACAACATTCATATGCTCGAGGGCATATGCTTTGTTTACATTACACATTTTGCTTAATGCAGTTATCTGTTATTCGCAACTTAATACTTGTGGAGTTCTCGGATTGATTCGCCACAAGTGGATTATTAGGCATAGATGCAGTTGGATGGCGGTCTATGTATCTTGTTGTAATGCCCAGAGTAAATCTCATAGTGATCCTCTCGACATGCACGTTGTCTTTATTCTATGAATTGCCCAACTGTAATTTGTTTACCCAGTGACAAGGGTATAACTAATAGAGCCCGTTAGTTGAGTACCCCTGAGGCCCGTTAAGCTAGGCCCAATTGTAATGATAGTCGAGATACGAGTTCTTACCGTATGTTGATATTGTAATCTGTATCGGACCCTACCGATCCTCGAGACCTGACCACCTATATATAGGGGCCAGGAGGGGACGGTGTAGGCCAGATTGAAAGCAAGCCAGGTTAAACACCCAAGTTTACTTTCGATATACACTTATTTCGATTAACCTTTACCTTCGAGTTCATCCGACGCCCTATTCCCTCGATCCTAAGTCCTTCATCTAGGACATTTGTCGAGTTAACCCTCGTCAATTGGCGCCGACCGTGGGGACCTTGGGCGTTGGAATCATGAATTCGACGGCTTTTTCGCTTTTAGCCAATAGCAGTTCAGAACTCGACGGAAGTCAAGAGATGGAGTTAACAATTGGAAGTTTGAGCATCCTCATCGGACCATCGGGTTCATCTCACCTTTCGGATCCGACGAAACAAAATCCGTCGGCAAGTGAGCCCGAAACAGTAGCAATGATGGAGTATTCTGAAGGCTCTTCCAGCGAAGTAAACTCGCCGGTCAGCTTAGGAGAAGTACAAAAAGGAAAAATCGCAGGAGGCGACGAAACAATGGAAAATTTCACCGTTGGGGTCCAACTCGAAGATCTCACGATCTGCCTCAACGATATATCAGACAAGTCAACAGACACATGGAAGACAGGGCTAGAGCTTTCTGAAGACGGTGACTCGATCTTCTCAAGCTTCAATAGTAATATCGGCAAACAATGCCAGGTGCTCGCCATTGTGGGAGACAACTCAGAAGAATTCGACAAAAACAACAATCCAGTACTAAACCCAGCAAATATCGACAGAGGAGCAAATCACCTAGCAGAAGGGCAAACAGCAGAATCCCTCACAACCAGGGAAAAAATTCGACTATCAGTCGATGAATGGAGGATAATAAGAGAAGCCGTAGAACACGGCACGCCAATACCATCAAATTCCAACAAAGACATGCTTATGGGGTATCACTATGCCCTAAGGCAGCAGGCAAAGCAATTAGCACATGAGAAAATAGAGATACAGAGAAGAAAAGACTTAGCCATTGCAGCTAGCAACACCGCTCGTAAAGCGCGAAGCGACGCGTCATATAGTAACGCAAGGAGAAATCGTCGGCATGGTTCAAGGTACGACAACCTCGAATACTCCGACAGATAAAGCATCTCCAAAAATCTTGACTCGTCCTTCCTATCGGTCGACGAGCAGGGAAACATCGTACCAAAAACTCTCGAAGCAGCATTAGTAGCAGCCCAAGCATATCTGCTCACAACTCGACCAAGCCCGGGAGATCCCAGGGAACATATGCATACAGCTGCATTGAACGGACTAAACATGGTGGGCCACAAGCTATCAGCAAAAGGAGAAGAAGCACATCACCACAAAGAAGCACACAAGCCGAGATCACCTCACCGTCACAACAGTCCTCGGCGCAGAAATAGCAATCAGCGATCTCGATCGCCGTCGCCAAAACAACATGGAAGAACCCGAAGATCCCGATCTCCGAACGAAAATCGCGACTATGAAGACGACGAAAAAGAGATGGGGGCATTGTGCTTTACCCGCAGGGTTCGCACAACACCAGTACCCAAGGGATTCAAATTACCTCACGATCAGCAAAAGTACGACGGATCACAGGAACCACAATCATGGCTCTCAGATTATCTACAAGCAGTGCAAATATTATGAGGAACCAAAGAAACAGCAATGCAAAGTTTGCAACTACACTTCACCGGCGCAGCAAGGTCATGGTTGAGCAAACTAGAGAAAGAAACTATTGGAAGCTGGGAAGACCTCACAAAGCACTTCACAAGCAACTTCAGGTCGACATACAAGCGGCCAGCATCAATAGAAGAAGTCAAAGCGTGTGTGCAACAACGCGACGAAACACTGCGGGCATACATCCAAAGATGGAGCCTTATCAAAAATTCGGCAGTCGAAGTTTCAGACGAAAGAGCAATAGATGCGTTCATCATTGGATTAAGGCGAAGAGACCTAGTCAAAGAGATGGGAAGAATTAAGCCAAAAACAGTATCAGATCTCATGGACGTAGCAAACAGATTTGCAGATGGAGAAGACACATGCAACATTAGGCGAACGCGATCCCTAGAGGACGATAGAAGAAATAGATATGGAAGTCAAAGGAGACGGTCCCGAAATTACGACAACTACGGCTCCCATAGCCAAGTCGCCGCAGGATACAAAGACAACAACTATCAAGGAAGTGATCGCAGAAGCTTGGGATATCGAAGCTACGGAAAGGAGGACTATAAAAAGTTTCCTACTAGAGAACCCAAAGAGTACAACCCGTCACCAGAAGATATGCTCAACGAACCTTGTCATATACACTCAGCGTTCGTCGATGGGAAGCGGGTATCAAGGCACGCAATGAAGGATTGCACAACATTTTTAAAACTACAAGAGGCGGCACTAAACAAGCAAACCGAAGCAAAGCGACAAGGATTTGAAGGAAGCAACAATCCTCCGACAAAACAGCAAGGGACCAACGGAGCTACTCAAGGACAAGACCAGCAAAACCAGGGACACGACGACGACGAAGGGTACGTTCCATCAAAAGGACACATCACAGCAATAATACAACCTGTGCCCAAGTCGAACAAAGAAGAAAAGAGTATCACTCGACAAGTCCACCTAGCAGTCATTTCACCTCCAGCTACAACGGAGTATCTGCATTGGTCAGAACAACCAATCGAGTTCAACAGAGAAGACCACCCTATAACAGTACCTCGGCCAGGAAACGCGCCTTTGGTACTCAAAGCTCAAATCGGCGCGTATGATGTCGACAGAATATTCATGGATGCAGGGAGTGGAATTAACTTGATATACGCGAAAACACTCCGAGCAATGCATATATCACTAGAGTTCCTGAAGCCAACAGATTGTTCCTTCCATGGAATCGTACCAGGAAGTGCCAATTACCCGCTGGGTCGAATAGCACTCAATGTTTGCTTCGGCAACCGACAAAACTATAGAAGAGAAAAGCTAGACTTCGAAGTCATGGACTGGCCATCGCAATATCACGCGATCCTCGGACGACCCGCGTTTTCGCGATTCATGGCAGTGCCTCACTACACATATTTGGTACTTAAAATGCCAGGACCAAGAGGAATAATTACAGTGAAAGGAAGTTTTGAAGTTTCAGATCTCTGCGACAGGGAATTCCACAAGATGGCGCAAAATTTTGGCGTAATAGCCAACCATGCAGAAAAGGCAAAAAGCGCGACTACAGAAGGCGTCAAGCTACTCGAAGGATGCGTCGCGGAGCCCGAAACGAAGAAACCACGAGTAGGAGCATCAGGAGAAGAAACAGGCGCAGAGGAAAAAGGGAAAGCCACGACGACATAAGCATCATAAGACAATAGAGTAGAACAATAAAGGCTGTAAAAGCCACGAGTTATACCAGGGGCAATGCCCTCTAGATCCAGAACACAGGTCACAGGCCGGATCTCTTGGGTCACCCCATGTATCTTACATTACAAGTATAAATAAAGACAAAGCGTTCCTCATATTCGAGTTTACGAGTCTTTCAAAGAGAAGATGCGGCAAACGCACGAACCATACAAATACGCCTTGAGAATAAATTTCAGACATATAGTCGCGAAATAAATAAACTCTCGCGTTCCACATACACCTTACAACATCGGGTTGTCAGAATCATCTACGCCTAAAGGATCTAGATAATGATACTCGCGGAAAAACGCAGCATCCGCCTCTAGAAGCCTAGCTACGAGTCTTCGAGCAGGTTGAAGCGTGTTCTCCATATGAACCCGAAGGCTAGCTCCACCTGGAGCTAAACTCAAGGACATTGTGCTATAATTCAATCTGGGGTGCCACTTGCGTATCCACCCGAGAGCAAAATTGGCACCAGCCACTAAGTTCAGTTCTATTAACCTATGAATACGATGACTGGATCTGAAAGCATCAAGAAGAAGTGGGAAAGTTGCAGGCAAAGGATTACGGGGAAGCATAATGGAGTGCATAGTTGTAAGAGCTCGCCGGCAACCATCAACTGACTCGCCAATATGCTGGGCACGGTCTTGAAGCAATACAATGGCGCTCCGGCGTCGAGGATCAGACCACAAAGTCTCGTAGCCAGTCGACATCTTCTCCAAAGCAGCATTTCGCTCAGCAACTCGACGTTCTTCAGCAGCAAAATCCAAACAAGTACCTACAACGGCAAATATATCACAAAAGAAGTGCACAAATAGCCAAAGAAGGAGTCGAAAGAAAACTCACATCGCAACAGCTCGCAAGCAGACTCGACAATGCCAAGAATGAAAGATTCGCACTCTTCATTATGAACAACCTTCGCCGTCAAGCTGGAGACCTTTTCTTCAAGGGAAGAGATTTTCTTCATATAGCCACTGGCTAGGCTAGCCTTTTTTATAGCCATCTGTGCTTGGCATTTGGCCAAGGATAGGCGAGTTTCAAGGTCTGATATCCTGGAAGAGTATTTCGAGCATTGACTGCATCGACTAGGAGTCGACGAAATCTGAGGACCGAATCCACAAGCAGAGGAAGGAGCAGTATCATAAGTCAAAGGATCATTGACGCGTGTCGACTGCAAGCCAAAAGGAAAAGAAAGGAGAAACAATTTCAGAGAGGCAGCATAAAACTTCATACGAAGAGGATATATTTACATAAGAGCACAACCCTATGGCTAAGGTTCTCGGGTTGCACTTAATTGAACTCTTTACATTCAAAAGGAGAAAACTAAAAAAAAATACTACAAAGAAGCTGAGTCTACGCCACCTCAGCATTGTGCTCCGTGGAAGAAGGGGGCGCGGCCAGTTCCTCGCTAGAAGTCGACGGTGGCACTGGAGCTTTCGCCGCTGGAGGTGGTGCAGCAGGCACAGCAGAGGCCGCCGAAGGAGAAATCGTTGTCAGCAATGCAGGTGCCAACTTCTTCGCCCTCTCGAAAAACACCTTCATCTCGTCACGGGTGTGGCCATGGGGGGAGCTAACTTTCTCCCAGTCAAAGTCTGTACCATGCGCAAGAGAAAGTGCAATGGCACCTTCGGCGCCGCGCTTAATGGACAGCCCCTTCAGCTGGAGAGTAGGGTCTTCATCGCTGTCAAAAGACTTGGCGAGTTCAGTCAGGTTGTCCTTCGGGATTGCCATCCTTTTCTTCGGCCACAACCCGGCAAATAGCCGTGACAGAACGCGGCCAGCCAACTCAAAAGTTTCCTGGATAGATATCCAGTTTTCTTCGAGTAGGTTAACCGCATCCATAAGAGGATCATCGTCCGTTTGCAGGGACGACGGAGATACCCCTGTGAATTCTAAGCAATAGAAAAGAAAAGAAGAGACAAGTGTCAATAAATACACCAGTGCAACAGGAGACGAAAACAGAAGACAAGTCGAAGAACTTACTTTCGGCAGCGGTAGACATGGTGTGAAGACGCTCTGCCACGGCCTGCTCTCGTTGAGCATTTTCCTTGTTGGCATCAGCTAAAGCCTTTTCCGCTTTCTTCGCCTTGGCAAGCGCAGATTTCTGCGACTTTTCAGCAATGGCCTTAGCAGCGGTCGCAACGTCGTAGGCTTTTTGCGAAGCTTTGAGCTCTGCCTCCAGCGAAGCAATTCGAGCATTGGCGGCTGCTAAAGCAGCTGCATACGAAGTCGACAGGGAATCAGATAGATAACAAAGGATAAAGTGCAGAAGACAAGTGGTGATTGGACGTCAAAATTATACCTTCGGAAGCTTTTGCAACCTTTAGGTACCCCGCACACTCTGTGCCCAGGGCAATAAATCTCTTCACTAAAGCCTGAGAAAAAGAAGTGTGTAAGAGTAGAAGTACATGAAAGGAAAGCAGGGAAAGAAGAATTACTTACATCATCAGAAGAAACTGTAGATGCGTGAGCTTCCAGAGAAACTTCGGCTTCTTTGGCCTTCTTTGAGCGTTTCGAGTGTCGAGTTTGAGGAACCTTCTTCACGCCGGACCTGGTGGCCCTCGGCGCAACATCTGGTTCGACAGGCTCATCAATCGCCACAGGAGAAGGTGGTGGAACAGCCGTAGTATATGTTGGTGGCTCTTCGTCATCACTACATAAAAGGTATAAGTTATAGAAACAAGGCAAGAACAAGGCAATTGAAAAGTTCGACTACAATACTTACGATGCAAGCATGTCAAAGTACTCCATATCTTCTGCAAGAGCGGGGGTTTTTCCAGCCGCTGCAGAACTCGATGAAGCAATTTCGTCGACACGTTTCCTTTTCTTGTCGACACCAACATCTTCAGCAAATACAGGAGGAGTCGATGTCGATGAGCTGGTTTCCTCTTCTGAATCTTCGACATCATCTCCGTCCTGACTTTCGTCAGCCTCGGGGGCTTCAGATGCAGGAGAGGCTAGATCAGCCGGAAGGGGCCCTTCCTCTGGAAGAGGGGGACGCGAAACAAGAAATTGGTGACCCTGCATATAAATAAGTAAGCAGAGTGCAAAGTCAAATAATAATGCAAGTCGAAACAAGCAAAGTTTGACAAAAAGTGGACGCAAAAATACATACCTCAGGAAGAGGGTGCACAGAGTCGAAGAAATCAGCGGCTAAATCCGCAACTGCATGTTCCTTTGTGAGCTTGGTGAGATTCCGGACTCGCTTGTCGACATCTTCTTTCGATATCAGGTCTTCAGATATGCGAGTAGGATCTTCCAAGCCAGAGAAACTCCAAAGTTTGGTAAGGCGGTGCTGTAGGGGTTGAACTCGACGTTGAATAAAGAACGCCATGAGTTGCATACCCGATAGAGCACCCCCTTGACCTCCTTTTAGAGATTTGATACGGGAAAGAAGAGGAAGAATTTCTTGTGCTTCCGCATCTGAGGGGAGTGCATCCCATGATGTCAATTTCTTTATCTCTTGGGAAGCATCAAAAGGAGGCAGGCCGAATTCATCTTCAGGAGAGGATTTGCGGTCCTTGATATAGAACCACTTTGTCCTCCATCCCTGGACAGACGCGGCCATGGAAAATTCAAAGTATTGCGCCTCAGGGCGCACAGAAACGACGGCTCCACCCAGTTCGGGTTTCCTAGCCAAAGAAACATTGGGGCGGAGTCGAAAGATTGATCTCCAGAGAAGGAAGTGGGGCTCAATGCCCAAGAATGACTCGCAGAGAGTCACGAAGCAAGCAATGTGAAGAAGGGAATTTGGTGTGAGCTGATGGAGCTGCACACCATAGACAAACAGCAGCCCACGGAGAAACTCGTGGGCAGGAAGGGACAAACCGCGGAGGAGAAAAGCAAGGAACATTACCCGGTAACCGCTCGGGGGCTTCGGGATCCGCTCAGTACTTGGGAATTGGATGGAATCCTGGGCGGAGATGAGACCGTCCGCCCTGGCCTTCTCCACCTCCTTCTTGGTGATGGTGGAGCGCACCCATTTGGTGGCAGACGTCTTGGCCATGGTGCTCTTAATGCCCAGATGTTTCACGCGCATCCAGCACAAAGCACGCTTGGGGGCTTCGCAAGAGAGGAAGAGATAGAGGAGATCAGCAATGGAGGCGGCGGAGGGAACGAGCTGGTAAACAGTACGATTCCCCACTACGTCATTTATATACCTTCTGGGAGAAGGATCGTGGGCTGAGACGTGGCGCAAAGATCGGAAACGCCAGCCCACTAACGGTCAAAAATCGTGCAGCCCACTAACGGTCAAAAAATCGTGAAAATTACAGTGCTACCCATAAAACGGTTTGCACTGATGAAGAGCCACGTCTTCGTTGACGTCATCGAATATATATATAAAGGTAAAAGGATGGCGCCGACAAATGCCGAGCTTATAAAAAAGATCATATATGAAGGATTTTTGGTTATAGCCTTGGGGGCTGTTACTTTCAAACATATCGAATGGAGCTCTTCATTGAAGAGGTGAACTCGAACTCGACGACAAGGTGTTCTTGAAAGTATCTCGAATTGAAGAACTTTGGAGTTGAAGTGTTTCGAGTTGAAGTATGACGAGCTACATTATCTCTTGAGCCTATACTCGAAAAACTCTTCTTTCGACTATAGCCTCGGGGGCTACTCCCATCGGGAGCGCTGAGCGCGCACCCGACGATATTTATTGATTAAGCATTAGAGATTGGAGAAGTGTAGGAGTGTTACTCCCATCGGGAGCGAGTTTTATGGTTGTAGAAACCCGAATATTTTCAGTCAAAATTTGACTGCGACATAAAATTCTCGAGTTGTGTTATCGCAACACGACTCGAATGCCGTGACTTGTCACGAAGGTAAGACCCCGGGATCCGTCCTGTGTGGCCTGGTATACGCACATGGATGCGCTCTGCTGGTATGTATCCGTGTCTACGACGCGAAGAAAATCCTGGTGGACGCACTGGGTACCCTGAGAACCACTGGGATTCATTCTTTGTAAGTCCTAAATGCGGCAAAAGAATGGATTTGACCGGTATCCCGAATTCAAGTCCAAGGGGATTGAATTTGAAGTAGGTGACAAGTATCTGTTCCGGCAGTTAACTGACCTCTTGATCCGTCAGAGTTGTCAGGCTTGCTCATCAAAACCCCTTGCGAAAGAATATCATGAAAATAAGTCGAAAAGACTAAGTCGAAGATTTGAAGATAAGAAGAAGTCGAAGAATTGATCAAGTCGAAGATTTGAAGATTAGAGATTCAACCTGAATCTGCAATTCTGGTAGAATCTCAGGGGCTACTGACAAGGGTATAGTTAATAGAGCCCGTTAGTTGAGTACCCCTGAGGCCCGTTAAGCTAGGCCCAATTGTAATGATAGTCGAATACGAGTTCTTACCGTATGTCGATATTGTAATCTGTATCGGACCCTACCCGATCCTCGAGACCTGGCCACCTATATATAGGGGCCAGGAGGGGACGGTGTAGGGCAGATTGAAAGCAAGCCAGGTTGAACACCCAAGTTTACTTTCGATACACACCTATTTCGACTAACTTTACCTTCGAGTTCATCCGACGCCCTATCTCCCCGATCCTAAGTCCTTCATCTAGGACATTTGTCGAGTTAACCCTCGTCAATTGGCGCCGACCGTGGGGACCTTGGGCGTTGGAATCATGAATTCGACGGCTTTTTCGCTTTTAGCCAACAGCAGTACAGAAGTTGACGAAAATCAAGAGATGGAGTTGACAATCGGAAGTTTAAGCATCCTCATCGGGCCATCGGGTTCATCTCGCCTTTCAGATCCGACGAAACAAGATCCGTCGGCAAGTGAGCCCGAAACAGTAGCAATGATGGAATATTCTGACGGCTCTTCCAGCGAGGTAAACTCGCCGGTCAGCTTAGAAGAAGTGCAAAAAGGAAAGATCGCAGAAGACAACGAAGCAAGGGAAAATTTCGACGCAGGGGTCCAACTCGACGATCTCATGATCTGCCTCGACGATATCTCAGACAAATCAACAGACACATGGAAGACAGGGTTAGAGCTTTCTGAAGATGGTGACTCGATCTTCTCAAGCTTCAATAGTAACATCGGCAAACAATGCCAGGTGCTCGCCATTGTGGGAGACAACTCAGAAGAATTCGACGAAAACAACAATCCAGTGCTAAACCCAGCAAATATCGACAGAGGAGCAAATCACCTAGCAGAAGGGCAAACAGCAGAATCCCTCACAACCAGGGAAAAAATTCGACTATCAGTCGACGAATGGAGGATAATAAGAGAAGCCGTAGAACACGGCACGCCAATACCATCAAATTCCAGCAAAGACATGCTTATGGGGTATCATTATGCCCTAAGGCAGCAGGCAAAGCAATTAGCAAAGGAGAAAATAGAGATACAGAGAAGAAAAGACTCAGCCATTGCAGCTAGCAACGCCGCTCGTAAAGCGCGAAGCGACGCATCATATAGTAACGCAAGGAAAAATCGTCGACATGGTTCAAGGTACGATAACCTCGAGTACTCCGACAGGCAAAGCATTTCCAAAAACCTCGACTCGTCCTTTTTATCGGTCGACGAACAAGGAAACATCGTACCAAAAACTCCTGAAGCAGCATTAGTGGCAGCTCAAGCTTATCTGCTCACAACTCGACCAAGCCCGGGGGATCCTAGAGAACATATGCACAGAGCAGCATTGAACGGACTAAGCATGGTGGGCCACAAGCTATCAGCAAAAGGAGAGGAAGCACACCACCATAAGGAAACGTATAAGCCAAGATCGCCTCGCCGTCACAACAGTCCTCGGCGCAGAAGCAGCAATCAACGATCTCGATCGCCATCACCAAAACAACACGGAGGAACCCGAAGATCGCGATCCCCAAATGAAAAACGCGACTATGAAGACGACGAAAAAGAGATGGGGGCATCGTGCTTTACCCGCAGGGTTCGCACCACTCCAGTTCCCAAGGGATTCAAGTTACCTCATGATCAGCAAAAGTACGACGGATCACAGGAACCACAATCATGGCTCTCAGATTATCTACAAGCAGTACAAATATTAGGAGGAACCAAAGAAACAGCAATGCAAAGTTTGCAACTACACCTCACCGGCGCAGCAAGGTCATGGTTGAGCAAACTAGAGAAAGAAACTATTGGAAGCTGGGAAGACCTTACAAAGCAATTTACAAGCAACTTCAGGTCGACATACAAGCGGCCAGCATCAATAGAAGAAGTCAAAGCGTGTGTGCAACAACGCGACGAAACACTGCGGGCATACATCCAAAGATGGAGTCTTATCAAAAATTCAGCAGTCGAAGTTTCAGACGAAAGAGCAATAGATGCGTTCATCATTGGATTAAGGCGAAGAGACCTAGTCGAAGAGATGGGCAGAATCAAGCCGAAAACAGTGTCAGACCTCATGGACGTAGCAAACAGATTTGCAGATGGAGAAGACGCATGCAACAACAAGCGGACGCGATCCCCAGAGGACGATAGAAGAAATAGATATGGAAGTCAAAGGAGACGGTCCCGAAATTACGACAACTATGGCTCCCATAGCCAAGTCGCCGCAGGATACAAAGACAACAGCTATCAAGGAAGTGATCGCCGAAGCTCGGGATATCGAAGCTACGGGAAAGAGGACTACAAAAAGTTTCCCACGAGAGAACCCAGAGAGTACAACCCATCGCCAGAAGATATGCTCAACGGACCTTGTCATATACACTCAGCGTTCGTCGATGGGAAGCGAGTATCAAGGCACGCAATGAAAGATTGCACAACATTCTTAAAACTACAAGAGGCAGCACTAAACAAGCAAACCGAAGCAAGGCGACAAGGATTTGAAGGAAGCAACAATCCTCCGACAAAACAGCAAGGAAACAACGGAGCTCCTCAAGGACAAGACCAGCAAAACCAGGGACACGACGACGACGAAGGGTACGTTCCATCAAAAGGACACATCACAGCAATGATACAACCTGTGCCCAAGTCGAACAAAGAAGAAAAGAGTATCACTCGACAAGTCCACCTAGCAGTCATTTCACCTCCAGCCACAACGGAGTATCTGCATTGGTCAGAACAACCAATCGAGTTCAACAGAGAAGACCACCCTATAACAGTACCTCGGCCAGGAAACGCGCCTTTGGTACTCAAAGCTCAAATCGGCGCGTATGATGTCGACAGAATATTCATGGACGCAGGAAGTGGAATTAACCTGATATACGCAAAAACACTCAGGGCAATGCATATATCGTTAGAGTTCCTGAAACCAACAGATTGTTCCTTCCACGGGATCGTGCCAGGAAGTGCCAATTACCCACTGGGTCGAATAGCACTCAATGTTTGCTTCAGCAACCGACAAAACTACAGAAGAGAAAAGCTGGACTTCGAAGTCATGGATTGGCCATCCCAATATCACGCGATCCTCGGATGACCCGCATTTTCGCGATTCATGGCAGTGCCTCACTATACATATTTGGTACTTAAAATGCCAGGACCAAGAGGAATAATTACAGTAAAAGGAAGTTTTGAAGTTTCAGATCTCTGCGACAGGGAGTTCCACAAGATGGCGCAAAACTTCGGCATGACAGCCAACTATGCAGAGACGGCGAAAAGCACGACTACAGAAGGCGTCAAGCTACTCGAAGGACGCATTGCAGAGCCCGAGATGAAGAAACCACGAGTAGGAGCATCAGGAGAAGACAAAGATACAGGAGAAGAAGAGAATGCCATGACGGCATAAACATCAAGAACAACAGAATAGAGTAGAAGAATAAGGCTGTAAAAGCCATGAGTTATACCTTGGGCAATGCCCTCTAGATCCAGAACATAGGTCATAGGCCGGATCTCTTGGGTCACCCCATGTATCTTACATTACAAATATAATAAAGACAAAACGTTCCTCATATTCGAGTTTACGAGTCTTCCAAAGGGAAAATGCGGCAAACGCACGAATCGTACGAAAATGCTCTGAGAATAAATTTCAGACATACAGTCGCGAAATAAGAAACTCTCGCGTTCCACATAAATATTACAACATCAGGTTGTCAGAATCGTCTACACCTAAAGGGTCTAAGTAGTGATACTCGCGGAAAAACGCGGCATCTTCTTGCAACAGCCTGGCTATAATTCGTCGGGCAGGCTGCAAGGTACTCTCCAAATGTACTCGAAGGCTAGCCCCACCCGGAGGATAGCTCAGCGACATAGAACTATAATTGAGTCTTGGCTACCACTTGCGTATCCATCCAAGAGCAAAATTGGCACCTGCCACTAAGTTCAGTTCTATCAATCTATGAATTCGCTGGCTGGATCTAAAAGTGTCGAGAAGAAGTGGGAAAGTCGCAGGCAGAGGATTGTGAGGAAGCATAACGGAGTGCATAGTCATGAGAGCTTTCCTGCAACCATCAACCGACTCGCCAATGTGTTGAGCGCGATCTTGAAGCAGTATAATGGCTTTCCGACGCCGAGGATCAGACCACAAAGTTTCAACATCTGCGGACATTTTTTCCAGAGTTGCATTTCGTTCGGTAACCCGACGATCCTCAGCAGCGAAATCCAAGCAAGTGCCTATGACGAGAAGAGATATCATACAAACAGCGGTGAAGCAAAAAAGAAAAAGATAAGTCGAAAGGAAACTTACATCGCAGCATCTCGCAGGCAGATTCGATAATACCAATGACAAAAGAGTCGCACTCTTCATGATGTACAATCTTCGCCATCAGACTAGATACCTTATCGTCAAGAATAGATACCTGCTTCATCAAACCAGAAGTTTTGCTAGCTTTATCAAAAGCCATCTAAGCTTGGCGTTTGGCTAAAGTTAGGCGAGCCTCAAGATCAGAAATCCTTGAAGAATACTCTGCGCATTGACTGCATCGACTAGGAGGCGACGAAATCGTTGAGCCAAACGTGCGGGCAGAGGAAGGAGCAGGCCCGCAAGTCAAAGGATCATTGATGTGCATCGACTGGAAGACAAAAGAAAAGAAAGGAGA
Source organism: Dactylis glomerata (assembly GCA_007115705.1). Classification (NCBI taxonomy): domain Eukaryota; kingdom Viridiplantae; phylum Streptophyta; class Magnoliopsida; order Poales; family Poaceae; genus Dactylis; species Dactylis glomerata. The sequence continues at coordinate 898,145 of QXEO01000519.1, forward strand.
AACATTTCAGAGAGACAGCACAAGACTTCATAAGAAGGAAACATATTTACATAAGTGCAAAACCCTTTGACTAAGGTTCTCGGGTTGCACGCGAATAAAAGTTTTTACATTCAAAAGGAGAAATTGAAAGCTACAAAGAAGCCGAGTCTACGCCACCTCAGCATTTTGCTCCGTGGCAGAAGAAGGCATGACAAATTCCTCGCCAACGGTTGACGAAGGCGCAGGATCTTCCGCCGCTGGAGGTGGCGCAGCAGATGCCACGGAGGCTGCCGAAGGAGAAATAATTGCCGCCAGTGCAGGCGCCAACTTCTTCGCCTTCTCAAAGAAAGCCTTCATTTCATCGCGAGTGTGGCCATGGGGAGAGCTCACCTTCTCCCAGTCAAAGTCTGCACCGTGTGCAAAAGAAAGTGCGATGGCACCCTCAGCACCGCGCTTCAGAGAAAGCCCCTTAAGCTGGAGGGTGGGGTCTTCAGTTGTATCGAAGGCCTTGGCAAGTTTCTCCAAGTTGTCCTTCGGAACCTCCGCCTTCTTCTTCGGCCACAACCCGACGAACAGCCGCGACAGAACACGACTAACCAACTCAAAAGTCTCCTGGATAGATATCCAGTTTGCCTCGAGTAGGTTAACCGCGGTCAGCAGAGGATCATCGCCCGGTTGTAGAGACGACGAAGATGCCCCGGTAAATCCTACACAGCAAAAGAGGACAAAGGAAAAAAGAAAGAAAAGTATCAGCAAGTATAACAACGCAAAAGGAGTTGAAATAAAAGACAAGGCAAAGTGTTTACCTTCAGCAGTAGCAGACATCGTGCGAAGACGCTCTGTCACGGCTTGCTCTCGCTGAGTACGCTCCTTGTTGGCATCGGCCAAAGCTTTTTTAGCTTTCTTCGCCTTACCAAGCGCTAATTTCTGCAACTTCTCAGCGTTTGCTTTGGCAGCGGCCGCAACATCGTACGCCTTCTGCGAGGCACTGAGCTCCGCCTCCAGCGATGCAATTCAAGCATTGGCTGTCGCTAGAGCAGCTACAGAAGAAGACGAAAAGGAGTCAGATTAACACCAAAGGATAAGAACAGAAGAAAAGTAATGCCTGGATGTCACAAGTGTACCTTCGGAAGCTTTCGCAACCTTTAAGTACTCCGCACATTCAGTGCCCAAGGCGACGAATCTTTGCAACAATGCCTGGGAAAAAGGGCGTGTAAGAACACAAAGGAATACAAAGAGAGCAAGTAAACAGAAGCTACTTACGTCATTGGGAGAAATCGTCGATGCATGGGCCTCAAGAGAGACATCAGTTTCTTTGGCCTTCTTCAAGCGTTTGAGATTTCGAGTTACAGGAATCTTCTTGACAGAAGCCCTGGTCACCCTCGCCGCAGCTTCTTGCTCGACAGGCTCATCAGCAATTGCAGGTGAAGTTGAAGGAGCAGCTAGAGCATCTTTTGGAGGCTCCTCGTCATCTCTACAAAAAGAAAAACAAATTATGTATACCACGAAAGAAACAAGGCAAGAGAGGTGCAATTGAAGAACCCGAATAAAGCACTTACGATGCCAAAAGGTCGAAGTACTCCATATCTCCTGCAGGAACAGATGCCTTATCAGCCGCTGCAGAACTCGAAGAAGCAAATTCTTCAACTCGCTTCCTCTTCTTGTCGACACCAGCATCTTCAGCAAGCACGGGGGGAGGCGATGTCGACGAGCTAGTTCTTCTTCCGATTCTTCGGCATCATCTCTGTCCTGATCCTCGTCAGCCTCGGGGGCTTCAGATACAGACGAAGCCAGATCAGCCGGAAGGGGCCCTGCCTCTGGAAGAGGAGGGTGCGAAATAAGGAATTGGTGCCCCTGCACATGAACAAGTTAACAGGTTAAGAAAGGCAAAGAAAAGCGCAACTCGAGGCAAATGATATTCAACAACAAGTGAACAAAAAGCAGAGCAGATACATACCTCGGGCAGAGGGTGCACGGAGTCGAAGTAATCCGCGGTCAAATCAGCAACCGCGTGTTCCTTGGTAAGCTTGGTGAGGCTCCTGACTCGCTTGTTGACATCTTCTTTCTTCATCAAATCTTTAGAGACGCGAGTAGGATCTTCCAAGCCAGAATAGCTCCAAAGATTGGTAAGGCGATGCTGTAGGGGTTGAACTCGACGTTGTACGAAGAACGCCATGAGTTGGATACCCGACAAAGCGCCTCCTTTGCCTCCTTTCAGAGCTTGAATGCGAGAAAGAAGGGGAAGAACTTGTTGTACTTCTGCATCTGAGGGAAGTGCATCCCATGACGCCAATTTCTTTACTTCCCTGGAGGCGTCAAAGGGGGCTAGACCATATTGATCTTCAGGAGAGGCCTTGCGGTCTTTGATATAGAACCACTTGGTTCTCCACCCTTGGACAGACGTGGCCATGGAAAATTCAAGAAATTGTGCCTCAGGACGCACCGAAACAACGGCTCTTCCCAGTTCAGGTTTTCTGGATAAAGCAACATTGGGGCGGAGCTGGAAGATCGACCTCCAGAGGAGAAAATGGGGCTCAATGCCCAGGAACGACTCGCAAAGAGTCACGAAGCAAGCAATGTGGAGAATGGAGTTTGGTGTGAGCTGGTGAAGCTGCACACCGTAGACAAAGAGGAGCCCACGGAGAAACTCGTGGGTAGGTAGAGAAAGGCCGCGAAGGAGGAAAGCAAGGAACATTACCCGATAACCGCTCTGGGGCTCCGGGATCCGCTTAGTGCTTGGAAATTTGATGGAATCCTGGGCGGAGATGAGGCCGTCCGCCCTGGCTTTCTCCACCTACTTCTTCGTGATGGTGGAGCGCACCCAGCTGGTGGCAGAAGAGGTCTTGGCCATGTTATTCTTGGTGGCTAGGTGTTTCACGCGCATCTAATACGCGGAGCGCTTGGGGGCTATCCACGAGAGGCGACGGAAGAGGAGATCAGCAATGGAGGCGGCGGAGGGAACGAGCTGGTAAACAGTAAAATCCCCCACTATGCCCCTTATATACCTTCTAAGAGAAGGATCGTGGGCTGAGACGTGGCGCAAAGAGCAGAAACGGCAGCCCACTAACGGTCAAAAATTGCGAAAATTACAGTGCTGCCCATAAAACGGTTCGCACTCGTACAGAATTACGTACTCATTGACGTCATAAAGAAGATGATATAAGAAAGATCAAAAGCAAGAAGGATGGCGCCGACAAGTGCAAAATCTATAGACAAGACTATACACGAAGCACTTTCGATTATAGCCTTGGGGGCTACTACTTTCAAGAATGTTGAATACAACTTCTAACTGGAGTGGTGGACGCGTATTTGACGACAGGTTATCATTAAAATACTTTGAGTTGAAGTATGATGGACTACATAATATTTGAGCCTATACTCGAAAAAGTATTTTTCGACTATAGCCTCGGGGGATACTCCCATCGGGAGCGCTGAGCGCGCACCCGACGATATTTCTTGGCAAGCATTGGAACATGTGAAGTGGAGGAGTGTTACTCCCATCGGGAGAGAGTTTTATGGTTGTTTAAACCTGAATATTTTCAGTCAAAATTTGACTGCGACATGAGATTCTCGAGTTGCGTTATCGCAACGAAACTTGAATGCCGTGACTTGTCACGAAGGTAAGACCCCGGGATCCGTCCTGTGTGGCCTAGTATACGCCCATGGATGCGCTCTGCTGGTATGTATCCGTGTCTACGACGCAAAGAAAATCCTGGTGGACGCACTGGGTACCCTGAGAATCACTGGGATTCATTCTTTGTAAGTCCTATATGCGGCAAAAGAGTGGGTTTGACCGGTATCCCGAATTCAAATCCAAGGGGATTGAATTTGAAGTAGGTGACAAGTATCTGCTCCGGTAGTTAACTCACCTCTTGATCCGTCAGAGTTGTCAGGCTTGTTCATCAAAACCCCTTGCGAAAAATTATCATGAAAATAAGTCGAAAGACCAAGTCGAAGATTTGAAGATATGAAGAAGTCGAAGAATTGATCAAGTCGAAGATTTAAAGATTAGAGATTCAACCCGAATCTGCAATTCTGGTAGAATCTCAGGGGCTACTGACAAGGGTATAACTAATAGAGCCCGTTAGTTGAGTACCCCTGAGGCCCGTTAAGCTAGGCCCAATTGTAATGATAGTCGAGATACGAGTTCTTACCGTATGTCGATATTGTAATCTGTATCAGACCCTACCCGATCCTCGAGACCTGGCCACCTATATATAGGGGCCAGGAGGGGACGGTGTAGGCCAGATTGAAAGCAAGCCAGGTTAAACACCCAAGTTTACTTTTGATATACACTTATTTCGATTAACCTTTACCTTCGAGTTCATCCGATGCCCTATTCCCCCGATCCTAAGTCCTTCATCTAGGACATTTGTCGAGTTAACCCTCGTCACCCGGCATGTGTTATTTTATCTTATGGAGAGACACCACTAGTGAACTGTGGACCCCGGTCCTATTTCCTATATATTGCTTTTACCTGTTTACTTTACTCACATTGTTTACTTTACTCGCATACTATTACTATTTTCCACTCAATACGCACATACCCTTTGTTTCAAGCAAACTGGTGAGATTGACAACCTCATCGTAAGTTGGGAACAAAGTACTTGGTTGTATTGTGTGCAGGTTCCACGTTGCAGCTGGCAAAGCAAAGCTTGGACGAGGCGCCTTATAAATTGTCCGGAGCTATCGTGAAGCTAGCAAGCATCACCTTCTGGAGTTTGGCTTTTTCTTGGATACGATTAAACCTTGGTTTCTTACTGAGGGAAATTTTGCTACTGTACTCATCATACCTTCCTCTCGGGGTTCCCATCTGGGTGGTTATCCTGCCCGCATCAAGCTAATTTTCTGGCGCCGTTGCCGGAGAAAAAGAAGACTTTTGCAAGGAGAGTTTCACACGCACATCCTTTACTTTGTTTTAAGTTTTGCTTTACTTTATTTTTACTTGCATCGTTTATCAAAAACACAAAAAAATTAGTATCCTATTTATTTATTTTTAGTTCATTATGTTGTTCCCTAAGTACGTTTTGGAGGACCTCTCAGTGGGTAGTGGTTCAATTATTGGGAAAGATAACATTGATGAGTTCTTTAATCATATTAGTATGCATAAAGATGTTGAGGAAAAGTCTTTGGCTGAGCTTGCTCCTAGTATTGAAGTTGCTTCCGCTTATTTAATTCACATGTTGGAAGCTAGGTTTTCTAGCCTTAATCCTTTTATGCAACATATGTTCCTTAAGCTTCATGAAATTTAAGATCCTGAAAAGAAAGCTTTTATCTTGGAAACTTTGCGTATAGAATTTAGAGATGTTGCCATTGAAGCTAGGAAGGTTCTTAAGCGCTTTAATAAACTCGGTTCACCTATAAAGGTTATTAGTACAAACAATGAAGGAACCGAAATACCTATACCTAGCAAGCTTTTGGGATTGTATGAAGCTTTTAAAAATAATTTTGATTGGATTTGTCCCAAAAATCTTTTTAGTGATTTGTGTGAACCAAAGCGTGATCACAAAGGGTCTTTAAAAACTTATGTGGATGAAATATAATGCCTTATTGACAAGACCTCTGCAGTTGATCTTAATGCTTCTTTTGAAAATACTTGATTCGCAATTTCTGCGCCTAGCTCAAAGGCGTTAAAGAAAAGCACTCTTGGGAGATAATCCAATGTTTTTACATTCAGTTCTTTTTCTTTTATTTGAGTCTTGGAAGTTATTACTACTGTAATAACCTCTCCTTATCATTTTTTTTCGTTTTTGTGCCAAGAGAAGCCTCTAATTTGAGCGAGGTAAGATTTGGGGATGTTGCTGTCCTGAAACAGTTTTCGGTGCTGCACCGTAAAAATTCATGAAAATTCTCTGTATATCTTTTGGACATGCGATTTCTTGCACATATGCCCCAGGTTATATCCAAACTTTCATTAGTTGAACACTTTTTGATTTGAGCAACAGAAAACCCTCTAAAAATTCGACCTTTGTCAGCTGTTCTGTTTTGACAGATTTCTGCCAATATTTGTGTTTGCCGCTTTATCGCTTTCTTTTAGAGTTCTTTTGATCACGGAACTTTTGGGGAAGTTGCTACAGTATTATATACTTTATATGTGGTGGTTTTGAGTTGAAACCTGAAGCAAAAAGGGTTGATTCTATGTTATGCTTACACTAATGTTGCTAATAGATTTGTGTTTAGTTTTATATGAAGGAAGTTTTCAAGTGTAGGGATCGGAGAATGATGAGATGAGTTGAAGAATGGACAAAAGCTCAAGCTTAGGGATGCCCATGTCACCCCAAGAAATATCCGAGAAGTACAAGCGTCAAAGCTTGGGGATGCCCCCAAGGCACCCCCTTCTTCATCCGCAAAAATCAGGTCACCTTTCAACACGTTATAGTTTTATTGCTTAATGCAATTTGTGTTTTTCTTGGAGCGTCAGTTGTTTTAGTTTTCAGTTTTGTTTAGTTTTGTTTGCTGTAATAAATGGTTGGACCCCAAAAAATTTCTTTTGGAGAAGTTGCCTTGCTTTTCATTTGCCAAGAACACTCAGTTTTTCATTCTTATAATTTCAATGAGTGTTCTCTTTTTCTAGAACTATGTTTAGCTTTCGATTTTTGCCTTGATTTGTGTTCAGATCTTGTTATATCTTTACATCAAGGTGTATTTTTGCCTCTGGTCCATATTGGTTTTCATCAAAAGAGTTGTTTATAAAAAGTTCGAATGGTGTTGGAAAAGAGAAAAAGCTTTATGCAAAAAAGTGGTACAAGAAGGAGCTTGTGTAGACTGCGGCCTAGGCTTTTGGATGTCGTGCTTGATGTCTTTTTGATAGTATGCTTAGTGGTTTTGCTGTAGCATGACTTGTCTCAAATAACCGAGATTGCTTAATGAGCCTTTGAAAAAATCATGCGTTGTTTTAATTATTTGAAAGCATTATTTTGGTTTTCTCCTTGATGCTTTATTTGGGTTGACTTGGCGCATGCTCACACATGTTAGACTCATACAAAGTCGCCATTGCCTCTATGATCATTTAGTTTTTGACTTTTGATGTCATCTTATGCTTCTTTTAATGTCGCTTTGTCGCTTTGCATGATTATGGCCATTATTGCTCTCTTAGTTGGTCGCTCCCAATCTTTTGCTAGCCCTCATTTTGTACTGATTATGAGCTCTACTCGTGCATCCAACTCCTAAAAACCAAGTTTGCCATTGTGTCCATTATAAATTCCTATGCATGGTATTTGTAAGCCATTCCAAGTAAATTTTCATGTGCTACCTTTCAAAACTTTCAACTACTTCTCATTTTGTGCCACTGTTTTTAGCTCATGGGGACATAGTGGTCGGAATTGCTATCTTCCATATTAAATTAAGTACCCCTCAACTAGGCAGCTTCATCTACTCGTCATTAATTTTGCATGAGAGCTGGTAAGACCATTGCAATCTAATTCTAAAAAAAAAGAGGCACTCCTCCATGGTATGTGAATGTTGGTGGGCTCCCAATGGAATCGGTTAGCCATGGTTTGAGAAAGGAAAAAAGGTGGGGAGGAGTGCCAAAGCTTTATAAAAGAGCACCAATGTGCCAAATTTTCAAAGAACTCGGAACCGCTCTCACTTGTTTATTATGGAAGATAGTAAGTCCCCATTGCCAGTCGTTGACATGAAACAATCACTGCTTCCCTCTGCGAAGGGCCTTTCTTTTAATTTTATGTTGAGTCACCACCTTCTATCTTTATGCACCGTCTAAGAGAGCATAGTTGTCATTCTGAGTATAATGTGCATTGTCCCAAAGTTTTCATTGATTGATTCATATTGTTGGTTTCACTTGTTCTTAAATTACTTGTATCTAGTTGCCCTTTTAAACTTGAAGGTGTCCTATGCATTTATGTTTTGCTCTCTCATGAAGGACAAGCTGAAAACCATTTGTATGTTTTTCCTTATGATTTGAACACACGTTTGACTTTCATTGTTTCATTTTCATGATCTTTTGTTTGTGTTCATTTTCATGTTATACCATGGTTGCTAAGTTTCTTCTATCAAGATTATATCTTCATGCCCATGTTTTAATGTGACGCCCCACCTTTAGATTAAGGTGGAACACCTGTGTTATGTGCTATTCCCTGGATCAATGATAGCACCACAGAACAAAATATAGTAATCATCACATAGTATCAAGATTACACGCAGATCCAGATACAAAAGTCTCACAAATTATTACAAGTCTTAGGTCTCATAGACCGACAAGGGAAAACAGAGTTCAACTTAAGCACAACGGAACTAGAATAGTAGCGAGCCTCCATCTTCAGCATGCGCCACAGGCAGTCATGTTGGTATGTAGACTCGAGATCCTAACACTTCACTCCTCATCAGAAGAACCTGCACATTTGATTATGCAGCCCCATAAATGGGGGTCAGTACAATGATGTACTGGCAAATGACACGTATTTGGTGGCAATTGTGAAAGATCTAGCTACATGCTATTTGGCTGGTGGATCTCTGGGCTAGATTTGCATAAAGCCAATTTTGTCCTATTTTGAGTCAAGATTTTATTTCAAAGATTTTATTTTCAAAGGGTCGAAATAACCCCCAAATACTACATAGTTGCAAGTTATGTAGCACTGGGCGCAATTCAACAAAGTTGGAACCTCAGGCACCACCACCCCTCGGAGTGTATGGTCCTTAGTTCCTACCTAGGGTTTTCTAGACAGATTTTAGTCATTCAGAATCGGTGATGAGATTCTTCCGTACATTCCATGTCTAGAGACTCAATTGTCCATAACCGAGGACACGGCTAATCGATTAGTTTAAACACCTTGCAAGGGTTGTGCACTTTCACCTTACGATTCATTTTATGCCCATACATAAAATGAAACGAGACCTTTTAGAAGGAGAGGGCAACTAACTTGGCAAGCTCCGTTCCCAACCTACAATTCAACTACCACCACTTCTTGCTGACAAGTTGTACTCCCACATCTAATCAGTCAAGACAGAGCCCATAATGTCATAAGGCTGCACTGGAAGTACACTAAGCATGGAAGACATAGCCATCTCTTTGTTCCTGGGTGGCCATCCCGAGTGGTATTCTGAACCCACATCCTCTTAACAAGGCATGCGTCCCAGAACCCACCTACCTCGCCTCCTCTTATCAAACCAATCCACCCAGGTGTTTCATTTTAGTTGAAGTTCTTAATTTGTTCACAAAACACTTTTCAAGTGATCTTAGCATGGCATCAATATTTTTCAAAGTATTTAGCATCCTATCAGGTGGGGTTTTGAGGGATAGCTACACACTACTAGGATCTAAGCATTTGATAAAACAGTTGAACAAATCACTTATCATGCATACTACAAGAGGTGAATACACTAATGCATAAGTAAAATGGGTAAGGGACATGTGTGTCACTTGCCTTGGTAACAGCTTGCACACTCACAACAGTCACAAAGATAGCCTTGCTCCTCTTCACAATCTATCCAATCCAAACATTCAGCAATCAATAATCTATTTCTAATGACAAACATAGACATGTATGCATGTATGCAAATGTCATTTTAATTTCACACCCAAAGTGAGTGTCTGAAAATGTTGTATAAGATGGAACAAGATGCTCTTAAAAATAGTGTGGTGTTAGAAGGGATTTTATTTAATAATTAACAAGGCATTAACAAAAGTTCATTTGATAAAAATAGGATAACACTTTAGAAAAGTAGGTTCTCGTTTGGTACTGTACTGCAAAAATAAGTTTGAGCTACCACTGGTTAGGTGACAGTAACTTGAAGCCACTGCAAGTGGTTTCACTCAAAAATAGTTTTTAGAAAACAAATGGTAATGAAAATGGTGATTTGGACGTATTTAACAGTAGCAAGTTTGTGCACGTACTAACTTTGAAAACTTTTGCTTCTGGAGTGTTCTATATGTTCCAAGGATTCCATAGACTACAAATTTGTAGCATTTGGACTCATAGAACAAAAGTTATGAATTTATTATGAAACCGAAGGTTTGATTCAGATCTGACAATAGATTCGTAATGAACCCATAAAATAACAATTTTTATTGCACTACTGGATTCTACACTTCCTAAGGATTCCAACGAGGTATTATTTGAAATTTTTGGTTAAGTATTTTATTTTCTATCGATTTTACAAGATGCAGCAGCAAACTAGAATTTGAAATCGAATTTGAAAAAGGGTTTGACTGGATTGACTGGGGGCTGACTGGCCTGGGCGACGTGGGGCAGTCCTATTGGTCGATACCGTTTCGGTTCTGGCTTCTAATTCTAGCCGTGCGATGCAGATCCGAGGGCAGGTGATGAAAATGAACAGTGGAGGCTCACCGGTGAGGCGAACTCCGGCGAGGATGTCCAGGTGGTCGACGGCGAGCTTGCTCCGGTGATGAACTTCGGCGATGGAGTGGTCGACGGTGTTCTGCAGACGACGGAGACCTCGAATCCGTGGTCGTCGATGACTGGTACTTCCCTAGGCGACGGCGAGGTGCGGCCGGAGGCGACGGCGGCCTTGGTAGTCGTCGGAGAGCTCGGGAAACTGCGTGAAAAAGGCGGGGCAAATTATCACTCGACGCTCCAGAGAGAGGGGAGAAGGAGGGGGAGCTCGAGGTGAGAAGGGGATGCTTCACCGCGTCGGAATCGACGGTGACTGGCGGCGGAATCTGTGAGCTCCGGCGAGCGATTCTAGCAGCCTGGCGGCTCCGAATCGAGAGGGGAAGGGAGGAGAAGGGAGAGGGGGTGCTGGGCTTTATAGTGGAGGGTCTTGATGGCCAGTTATGGCGCGAGTAATGCCGGGGAGTAACGCCGGCGAACGTTACTGGGAGGGAGAGGAGTTTGCGGGGAGAGGGATGACAGGTGGGGCCCGCATGGCGGCGAGAGAGGGGAGGGGTTGGCTGGGTCGGGCTGGTTCGGGGTGGTCTGGGCCGGCTGGTTTTCCCGGGTGCGGCCCAGGTGGGCTGCTGGCGTCTTTCTTTTATTTTTTTCCTTCTGTTTTCTTTTCTTTTGTTTCTGATTTCTGTTTTTAAGTTTTTGAAAAGGCTACTAAATTCAGATTTGAATAAAAATCGAAGCTGACCACTTCTGGTCTTTAAAAAGGTGTGTTCATAACCTAAAAACCAAAGGTTTAGTGATATGCTGGAAAGAAAGAAAAAAATAATTTGTAAAACTTTAAATATAGAGTCCAAATAACTAGAAAGTTAAGTTTAATAACTTCCCACTACTTGGTTTTCAAAAATTACTAGAGGAAAAATAAAATAGCTCCATAACAATGAAACTCATTTTAAATACTTTCTTTCTGAAACCTTTTTGTTTCTAAAATTTGGGGTAAAAAGGCATTTGAAAACAATATTCTATGAAAGAACAAGATTCAAAACTTTGGAAATGATCTTGAAATGCAATATGCCATGAATGCATGATGAAAATTTTATTTTTGAAAATTTGGGATGTTACAGACTAACACCCTTAAGATGAAGCTCGCCCTCGAGCTTCGGAAAGGCTAGCAAATAGGTGTGGGTGTTCTTCTCGAAGGGTATCTTCACGTTCCCAAGTGGCTTCCTCCTCAGTGTGGTGACTCCACTGTACTTTGCAGAACTTGATGGTTTTGGTGCGAGTAGTTCTTTCTGCAGTCTCGAGTATCTTAATGGGTTTCTCCTCATAAGTTAAATCACTTTCTAGTTGAACTTCCTCGAGGGGTACCGTATCGTTCAACGGTGTTTCTGACATCTCTGGATGGCATTTCTTTAGCTGGCTCACGTGGAACACGTTGTGTACAGCCGAAAGAATTTCGGGTAGTTCCAATTCATAGGCTACTTCTCCTTTGCGGGATAGGACTTTGAATGGTCCTATGAATCGGGGTGCTAACTTACCCTTAATACCAAACCTCTTAACACCACAAAGGGGTGACACTCTGAGATATGCTCTGTCTCCAATTTCATAGATGATTTCTCTACGCTTGCTATCCGCGTAGCTCTTCTGACGGGATTGGGCGATCTTCAGTCTATCCTTGATCAATTTAACCTTTTCTTCAGCTTCTTGAATGATATCGGGTCCGAAGAAACTTCGTTCTCCTACACCACTCCATAGTAGGGGTGTAGTACATTTCTTGCCGTACAAGGCTTCAAATGGTGCCATCTCAATACTGGCTTGATAGCTATTGTTGTAGGAAAACTCTGCGTAAGGTAGGTTGTCATCCCAGCTAGACCCATAGTCTAGAGCACATGCTCTCAGCATATCTTCCAAAATCTGGTTTACTCTTTCTGTTTGTCCATCTGTCTGTGGGTGGAATGTTGTGCTGAATTCCAGCCTAGTTCCAAGTGATTCATGGAGTTGCTTCCAGAAGTGAGAGGTAAATTGGGTTCCTCTATCAGACACGATGCTTTTGGGAACACCATGAAGGCTTACAATCCTCTTCATGTAGATATCAGCTAACTTTGCACTAGTGTATGTGGTCTTCACTGGTATGAAATGAGCTACCTTTGTCAAACGATCGACTATAACCCAGATTGAGTCATACCCTGATTTTGTGCGAGGTAACCCAGTGATGAAGTCCATACCAATTTGATCCCATTTCCAATCCGGCACCTTCAGTGGTTGAAGTAGTCCGGCTGGCTTCTGATGTTCAGCTTTTACCCTACTGCACACATCACATTTGGCTATATATTCGGCAATGTCTCCCTTCATATTGCTCCACCAAAATCTTTCTTTCAAGTCTATGTACATCTTGGTATTACCAGGATGAATTGAGTATGGGGTCTCATGGGCTTCTTGGAATATCAATCTTCTAATATCAGGGTCATCAGGTACACAAATACGTTTCTCAAACCAGATAGTTCCTTGTTCATCTTCGCTAAAGCCTTTAGCTTTGTCTTTCCTCATGTTTTCTTTGATCTTCTCTATCTCTTTATCTCCTTTCTGAGCTTGGCGTATTCTGTCCATCAGGGTTGGTTGCACTACTAGCGATGCTACGTGACCTTGTGGTACTACCTCCAAGCTGAGGTCTCTCAGATCCCTACACAGATCTTCTGGCAACACTTCTGTTGATAGACAGTTCACATAGGCCTTATGGCTCAAGGCATCAGCTACTACATTTGCTTTACCAGGATGGTATTGCGAACTCAAATCGTAATCTTTGATGAGTTCTAACCATCTTCTTTGTCTCATGTTGAGGTCTTTCTGAGTAAAGATGTAGTTCAAACTTTTGTGGTCGGTGAAGACTTCACATCTCTTTCCCATCAAATAGTGTCTCCAAGTCTTCAAGGCGTGAACTACTGAGGCTAACTCAAGGTCATGAGTTGGATAGTTGAGTTCATGTTTCTTGAGTTGTCTAGAAGCATAGGCTGCTACTTTGCCTCCTTGCATCAACACACTTCCTAGTCCTTGACGAGAAGCGTCGCAATACACCTGAAATTCCTTTTCTATATCTGGTAAGCACAGAACGGGTGCAGACACCAATCTCCTTTTCAACTCTTGAAAACTGTTTTCACAAGCTTCAGTCCATTCAAATTTCTTTTCCTTCTTTAATAACTCAGTCATTGGTTTAGCTATCTTTGAAAAGTTCTCAATGAATCTCCGGTAGTATCCGGCCAATCCCAAGAAACTACGAATTTCTCTGACATTCTTGGGTGGTTCCCATTCCGTTACTGCGGTCACTTTGGCTGGGTCGACTGCAATTCCCTTCTTGGATATAATGTGTCCAAGGAATCCTACTTCATTGAGCCAAAACTCACATTTGTTGAATTTAGCATATAACTTGTGCTCTCGGAGTTTCTCCAATATCGCACGTAGATGCTTTTCATGATCTTCTTTGCTTTTTGAGTAGACCAGTATGTCGTCAATGAAGACAACGACAAACTTATCTAGAAATTCCATGAACACTTTGTTCATCATGCTCATGAAGTATGACGGTGCATTGGTTAAACCAAAAGGCATCACCATATATTCATACGAGCCATATCTAGTGACGAAGGCCGTCTTGGGAATGTCATGTTCTCTAATCTTGAGCTGAAAGTATCCCGATCTAAGATCTATCTTGGAAAACACGCTAGCTCCTTCCAACTGATCAAACAAATCATTGATTCTTGGTAGTGGATATTTGTTTTTGATGGTCACTTCATTCAACGAACGATAGTCCATCACTAAACGCTGACTCTTATCTTTCTTCTCAACAAACAGAACTGGCGCTCCCCATGATGATGAACTTTCTCTAATGAATCCCTTTCCTAACTGTTCTGCTAGTTGTTTCTTGAGTTCTTTCAATTCATCAGTGGACATAGGGTAGGGTCTCTTTGCTATTGGTCCTGTGCCCGGTAGCAGATCAATGAGAAACTCTACATCTCTATCAGGTGGCATTCCTGGTAGCTCATCAGGGAACACATCTGGGTATTCATTCACTATGTGTACTTCATCTAGGCTAACCCCCTTAAGATGGTTTAGCATAATATCATTAAAATCCAATTGGGATTTGTATCTAATTCTTCTCCCTTCTGGGGTGGTGAGTGTAATTGCTCTATTCACACAGTCTATGACTCCTCCATAGGTAGTCATCCAATCCATGCCCAAGATTACATCTAAACCCTGTGAGTCTAGGATTACTAAATGGGTTGGGAACTTATATTTACCAATTTCCATAATCAGGTCCCTGCAACCAGCGTTGACTATCAATTCTCCACCAGGGGAACTTACTTTAATGGTTTTTCCTATGGTTTCAGTAGGGAACCCATTTTTGTTTGCAAAAGTTCTTGATATGAATGAATGCGATGCTCTAGTATCAAATAAAACTAATGCCGTAAATGAGTTGGGAGGGAACATACCCATCACTGCATCAGGTTCATTCATCACCTCCTCCACATTGAGGTGGTTCACTTGGCCCTTCTGGAATGGGTTGGGCTTAGCAAGCTCAACGGTCTTGTTTTCTGGGCAGCTGGTGGAATAATGACCAGGCTTCTTGCACTTGAAGCAAATGACGCCCGAGAGATCCTTCTTGGGTTCAGTGTTGTGGCGATGCTGGCCGTTGTGTCCGCTGTGATGTCCACTGGAGCTGTTTCCCTTGAATCCTCCGTTGTGCTTATGACCGCTGAAGTGACTACCATTTCCTTTGTTGAAACGGTTCCCATGCTTGTGAGAGCTGCCATGACCACTGCTCTCAGATGAGTGGTGCTTCTTGTGGAATGGTTCCACATGGTTCTTGTTGTTACTGAATTTCCTTTTACGGTTCTCCTCTTTCTTGATGTTGTTGTCCAGAGTGATGGCCTGATCAAGTAGAGACTGATAATTTGGAGCATAGGCCACTGACAAGGGTATTTTGAATTCTCCCTTGAGCCCGCTGAGGAACTTTTCCTTCCTCTTTGCATCAGTATCAATATCTTCAGGTGCATACCTGGACAGAGCACAGAAGTCATCCATGTACTCCTTCAGAGTCCTTCCACCTTGTCGCAGACCACGGAATTCTTCCTTCTTCACATTTATAGTGCCCGAGGATATGTGGGCAGTACAAAAGCCTTCTCTGAAGGTGTTCCAGTCCAGGTCATCTATTGGATGGGTAACCTGGTATGTCTCCCACCACATAGCTGCCGGTCCTTCCAGTAAGTGAGCAGTGAAGCGCACCTTTTCAGCATCAGTGCACTCACAGGTGGTCAGATCCTTGTTGACCGAACGCAGCCAGTCATCAGCTACTATTGGCTCCGTAGCAGATGAGAACTTGTTGGGTCTCAGCCTCAGAAACCTTGCCAATCTATCCACCTGGGGTGGGGGTGGCGGCGGTGGTGGCGGAGGATTGTTATTGTTGTTGTTATTGTTGTTTGCATTTGTCTGGAAGAACTGGGTCATCATTTGCATCAGTTGAGCCTGAGCTGCCACTAGTTGCTGAATTGCCGCATTGGTGTTGTTGTTGTTGTTTCCATCGTTGTCATTGTTGTTTGGTGCACGTCGTGGCGGCATCTGAGGTAAGGTATAGCATAGATGAGTATTAGACAGATAAAGCTAAAGGAGTAAAGATCCTACCCATGCACAATACAACAAGCCAACCACAAACAATAAACAAGCACATAAAATTTTTTTTGATTTAAAAAGCTTTAAACTGCGGAGTGCACGACTTGACAAGTTTAGAAGTAAGTACTAAGAGTTCGAAAAAGTAAATGATCGATGGTATGTCATACCAACACGGTAAGACAATACAAACATGCTATCGCAAGCGATACAAGACGATGATGGTGGTCAACTAGCCTCTCTTAACCCTCTTGAGGCATGAGAGGGGTAGAGGGTCTCGACGTTCTGCCTTCTTGAGGTCTCTCAGTGCCTTGGCTTCCCATTCCTCATAGGATAGACCATCACTAGAGGAATACACGAGTCTCTCCTCGGGATCCTCTTCTTCCTCGGATTCCTCTTCCTTCTTACTTGCTTCTAACTCAGCAAGCTTCATCTTTAGCTTCTCATTCTCAGACTTCAGCTCATTGTTGACTTCCTCAATCTTGTTTTTACACCATCTGCCTATTGCTTCTCATTCTCAGAAATACTAATATGTCTCAAACGTATCTATAATTTTTGATGCTTCATGCTTGTTTTTACACCATTTGCCTATTGTTTCGTTACACTTAGTGGCACATTTATGCATTTTCCGGAACTAACCTATTAACGAGTTGCCACAGTGCCAGTTTCCTGTTTTCTGCTGTTTTTGTGTTTAAGAAGTGATACACGGTAAATATTCTCAGAATTGGACGAAACAAGTTCTTGAAGTCTTATTTTACCCGGAAGCTTCCAGAGATCCGAAGGAGAGTCGGAGGGGGGCCACCAGGGCCCCACACGCAGGGGCGGCGCGGCCCCACACGCAGGGGCGGCGGGCCCCGCGTGAGGGCACCTGGCTCCTCCTATGACGACGCCCCTTCGCCTATAAAGACCCCCCAACGGAAAAAACCTAAGTACCCGATCAGATTTCCAGAACACATCGCGATCCGCCGCCGCCGTCGACCTGAAGATCGGGAGGGTCCAGAAGCTCTTCCCGGCACCCTGCCGGAGAGGGGAATCGCCACCGGAGGTCTTCTTCATCGCCATGCTTGCCTCCGGAGCGATGAGTGAGTAGTCTACCTTGTACTATGGGTCCATAGCAGTAGCTAGATGGTTGTCTTCTCCACCATGTGCTTGATGTTTAGATCTCATGAGCTGCCCTACATGATTGAGATCACCGTTATGTAATTCTACATGTTTGGTTTGTTGGGATCCGATGAATATTGGTGTTTATGATTAAGTTGCTGTACTGAATTATATCTTTTGTTATCTCTATTTTGTTTATGATCTTGCATGCTCTCCGTTGTTAGTAGCTATCTTGGCCGAGTAGTTGCTAGTGACTCCAAGAGGGGGTATTTATGCTCGATAGTGGTTTCATGCCTCTATTTCACCTGGGGGAGTGACAGAAACCTCTAAGGTGGTAGATGTGCTGTTGCTACTAGGGAGAAAACAACATTCATATGCTCAAGGGCATATGCTTTGTTTACATTACACACTTTGCTTAATGCAATTATCTGTTGTTCGCAACTAAATACTACTGGGGTGTTCGGATTGATATCACCGGGAGTGGATTATTAGTCATAGATGCAGTTGGATGGCGGTCTATGTATTTTGTTGTAATGCCCAGAGTAAATCTCATAGTGATCTTCTTGACATATCACGTTTATCTTTATTCTATCAATTGCCCAACTGTAATTTGTTTACCCAGCATGTGTTATTTTATCTATGGAGAGACACCACTAGTGAACTGTGGACCCCGGTCCTATTTCCATCATATTGCTATCACCTGTTTACTTTACTCGCACTGTTTACTTTACTCGTACTGTTTACTTTACTCGCATACTATATTGTTTTCCACTCGATACGCTCATAACCTTTGTTTCAAGCAAACCGGTGAGATTGACAACCTCATCGCAAGTTGGGAACAAAGTATTTGTTTGTGTTGTGTGCAGGTTCCGCGTTGCTACTGGCCGAAGACGAGTCAACAAGTATCGTTAAATGGCGCCCTTGTTGGAGTGTCACTAAGCCAGTCCGCATCACCTTCAGTCGTCATTGTCTCTCCTCTCCTGATCGACATTAAACCTTGGTTTCTTAACTGAGGGAAGACTAGCTGCTATACTCATCATACCTTCCTCTTGGGGTTCCCAACGGGCTGGTTATCCACCACGCACAAGGACAGTCTGCTCCCACGTCAACCATACGTCATCAAAGGGATTAGCTAGTTTTCTGGCGCCGTTGCCGGGGACCGCAGAAGAATAATCTCCCTCATCAATTAGGCGCCATCAAATAGCAGCAGCTAATTTTCTGGCACCGTTGCCGGGGAGGAAGAGAAGACTTCTGCGAGGACTGAATTTTTCTTCGAGGAACCTACTTGATTCAGCTGCTGGAGGCACTTTTATGTCCCTTACCTTGGGCGCCGCATCAAAGCTACTCGACAACATGATGGTAAATTATTCTGAATGGCACACCGAGAGAGCTCCACAAGGTAAGAAAGTAAATTCTGTTGAGGAAACCTCTTCCTTGAATGATAAGATTGATACCATTATGGATATGCTTGCTAATGATAGGACTCATGTTGATCCTAATAATGTTCCTTTGGCCTCTCTGGTTGCTTAAGAAGAGCATGTTGATGTGAATTTCATTAGAAACAATAATTTTAACAACAATGCTTATAGGAACAATTTTGCTAGTAACAATTATAGGCCGTATCCTTCTACCAATGGTAATGGTTATGGTAACTCTTATGGTAATTCCTACAACAACACTAGGGCCGCGCCCTCCGAGCTTGAGGTAATGCTCAAGGACTTCATCGGTAAGCAAACTGCTTTTAACAAGTCTGTTGAGGAAAAGTTAGGCAAAATTGATATTCTTGCTTCTAAAGTTGATAGCCTTGCTCATGATGTTGAACTTCTGAAATTAAAAGTGTTTCCTAATGACGTGAAAGAGAACAATGTTTTTGCTACCGCTAATGCTATTCAAGTTGGAATTGATGAAAATATTAGATTGTTAGCGGAATTGCATGCCAGGTGGGAAAGAGAAGATGAGATGGCTAGAGAGATGAAGGTATGTACTATTACTACCTCTAATGATGTTGCTCCTACTGCTAGCAATCCTCTTACTTTGATAGGTGTAGAGAAAACTCCCACTCCTTGTGTTAAAAAGCCTAAAACTGCCAAAACTTTTTCTCAAAAGAGTGCTGAAATTTTTCGGAGTGTGGGAGATAATAGCTCTGTTTCTTTTAATGATTTTGATGTTGATGGCTGCAATATATCTGAAGTAATTTTGTTCTTGCAAAAGCTTGCTTTGACTCCCAATGCTAGTTCTTTAAATATTGCTTTTACTAAGCATATTACCAATGCTCTTATAAAAATTAGGGATGAAAAGTTGAAGCAAAAAGCCTCTGTTCCCAAGAAGTTAGAAGATGGTTGGGAACCCATCATTGATATGCATGTTAATGGTTATGATTGCCATGCTTTATGTGATCTAGGTGCTAGTATTTCTATCATGCCTAGAAAGATTTATGACATGCTTGATTTACCACCGCTTGAAAAATGTTATTTTGATGTTCCTATTGCTGATGTTGCTAAGAAGAAACCTTTGGGAAGAATTAATGATGTTCTTATTGTGGTTAACAATAATCTTGTTCCCATTGATTTTCTTGTTATGGACGTAGAATGCCATGCTTCATGTCCTATTATTTTGGGAAGACATTTTCTTCGAACTGTAGGTGCCATCATTGATATGAGGGAAGGCACTATCAAATATCAATTCCCACAAAAGAAAGGTATGGAACACTTCCCTAGGAAAAGAAATAAATTACTTTTTGACTCTATTCTTAGAGCAAATTATGAGCTTGATGCTTCATCTCTTGATGTTTCTTGATTCGCAATTTTCTGCGCCTAGCTCAAAGGCGTTAAAGAAAAGCACTCTTGGGAGATAACCCAATGTTTTCTTTTCAGTACTTTTTCTCTTGGAAGTCATTACTACTGTAATGACCGCTCCTTATCTTGTTTATTTCGTTTTTGTGCCAAGAGAAGCCTCTAATTTGAGTGAGGTAAAGATTTGGGGATGTTGCTGTCCTGAAACTGTTTTCGGTGATGCACCGTAAAAATTCGTGAAAATTCTCTGTTTATCTTTTGGACCTGCGATTTCTTGTGCATATGCCCCAGGTTATATTCAAACTTTTGTTAGTTGGACACTTTTTGATTTGAGCAACAGAAAATCCCTAAAAAAATTTGACCTTTGTCAGCTATTCAGTTTTGACAGATTTCTGCCAATATTTGTGTTTGCCACTTTATCGCTTTCTTTTGAGTTCTTTTGATCACAGAACTTTTGGGGAGGTTGCTACAGTAGTATTTACTATATATGTGGTGGTTTTTAGTTGAAACCTGAAGCAAATAGAGGATTGATTATATGTTATGCTTGCACTAATGTTGCTAATAGAATTGTGTTTAGTTTTGTATGAAGGAAGTTTTCAAGTGTAGGGATTGGAGAATGATGAGATGAGTTGAAGAATGGACAAAAGCTCAAGCTTGGGAATGCCCATGCATCACCCCAAGAAATATCCAAGAAGTACAAGCGTCAAAGCTTGGGGATGCCCCCGAGGCACCCCTTCTTCATCGGCAAAAATCAGGTCACCTTTCAAAACACTATATTTTTATTGCTTCATACACTATGTGTTTTTCTTGGAGCGTCAGTTATTTTAGTTTTCTTAGTTAGTTTAGTTTGTTTGTTTGCTGCAATAAATGGTTGGACCCCAACAAATTTTCTTTGGAGGAGATGTACTCGTTTTCATTTGCCAAGAACGCTCTAGTTTAACTCTTATTAAAAATCGAGTGTTCTTCTTTTTCTGCTACTGCTTTTGGTTTTCGTTTTCGCCTTGATTTGCGTTCAGACCTTGTCATATCTTTTCATCAAGGTGTATTTTTTCCTCTGATCTTTATTGGTTTTCATCAAAAGAGGCGTGTTTAAAAATTTCAAATGGTGTTGGAAAAGAGAAAAAGCTTTGTGCAAAATAGTGGTACAAGAAGGAGGTTGTGTAGACTGCGTCTTAGGCTTTTTCATGTCATGCTTGATGTCTTTTTGATAGTATGCTTAGTGGTTTTGCTGTAGCATGACTTGTCTCAAATAACTGAGATTGCTTAATGAGCCTTTGAAAAAATCATGCGTTGTTTTTATTGTATGGAAGCATTATTTTGGTTTTCTCCTTGATGCTTTATTTGGGTTGACTTGGCGCATGCTTACACATGTTAGACTCTTACAAAGTCGCCAATAGCCTTCATGATCATTTAGTGACGAGGGAATGCCCTTCGGGTACTCGCAGATTAGTATACCAGGTCCGGCCTATGATGGAGATGGATCAGAACAAGGACTCGACAAGATGACTTGGAGTAGAAGAAGGAAGGCTCTAATCCGTATTCGACTAGGACACTTGTAAAACTTTAGCCCGGTTGCATATATAAAGCCAGGCAGGGGCGCCCCTAGAGGGAGAACTTAGAACTTAAGATATCTCATAGACATTGAATATCATAGACAAGCAATATCTCGACTAGACAAGATAGATTAGACATAGACTAGATACAATATTCCGCCTACGGCGGCACCATGTAAACACCATTGTGATTATCTACTAGATTGCTAGCAGGATGTAGCGATCCTCCACCGCGGGGACGTGAACCTGGGTACATCGTGTGCCAATCTCGATCCCGGAATCTCTAGTCGTTGCTTTTCCCCCGATCCTAAGTCCTTCATCTAGGACATTTGTCGAGTTAACCCCTCGTCAATTGGCGCCGACCGTGGGGATCGCGGCGACTGGATTTTGTTATCCGGGCGGGATCTTTCAACTTTTCCATCGGCGATATCAGCAAATTTTTTCTACATCATCAAGATCAACAAATTTTACGACTGCCGACAACAGAAGCAGTCAGATCGATTCAACAGAATTTATCATCAACATCAGCTATCGTCTACATCGTCAAAGATCTTCAATGCTTCACCATCAAAAATCGTCGAGTTCATCCAGATCGCATCTGGCTAATTATCGGCTTCATTGTTGAAGAGTTTCGTCTGCAAGCAAGGGCAGATCCAGATCAGCGACAAGAAAAAGAGAAGTCATCATCATCATCTTCAAATCGCGTCTCGCCAAGTCATCTGCTGCTGGATCAAATCAGCCGATTGTACGACGAAGGCCTACGTTAAAACTAAAGGCCACATCTATCTTCTTGGGCGCGCGTTCTCGCGGAAGTCGAAAGCTGAAGACCTTAAAGGATCAGGTCGAGGAAGCCGACATCAGCGTCTGCAATATCGGCAACAGCCAATTTGTTCTGTGTCAAAGCCAAAAGCATGCACGAGCGTTTTTGCTACAGCGACAAGGTCATCATGGATCAAGTTCTAAGAAGAAGTCAAGGAACAAGCAATCTGGAGAGTACCGCTCAAATTTTCAGCTGCACATCGAGTTAATGCAATCAAAAAGATACTTACTACTTCACGTGAAGGCTATCATAGCGCAGCAATTAAGAGGTTATTAGAAGGATCAATCGGAGACATTTGGCCGGCATGACTTTTCCATAATCCTGGTCATCACGTATCCGCGCCGGTGCTGATCCGGATCGTCAACCAATTCAAGTTCCAATCGGTTTGCTAGATGCCAAGCCTCGTGGAGAAAAACAGCTACATGAATCAGATCAAATCAATTGCTATCTCACGGAAAGCTACCTCTGTACGTGAAGACCTTCATATGGCGCACAAAAAAAAAGGGAGAAAAGGAGATCCAATCGGAGTACTCTCCTCAATGTACACAGCTCAAACGAAGCGGTATCAATTCCGTTCGGTTACGGATTCAGCTAGCTATAAAAGCTATTTCACGTCAAGGCAAAGCAAAAAGGAAAAAAAATTTGCTGACACGGATACGTACGTATATGTGAAGATTACTCAAGATATGCTGGCGGGTGATCAAGGGTTGTGTGGACAACTCAAAGAAAAAAAAAAAAAAAAACTTCGACTACTTCGTCTTCAACATCGTCGACTGCGGCTTGTTACGCTCGGGGGCTCGTCGTCGCGCACTCGCGCAAACTTTCGGCGACGCTCGGGGGCTCGACATCAACTCGCCCCTGAGTGCGGAAACTCACGCTCAAGACCTGCGACTTCGTCGACATCAGCAATACGGCGATCCCAGCTGCGATCGGGGGCTCGACAACAACTTCGCCTCCGATCGTGGTTGTGATTCTACGATAGCAACTCGACTACATCTACGTCTACTTCGACTACGCCGCGCCAATGACGGCGCACCCGATAAAAGCTAAGTTTTCCTCTTCCAAGAGTCAATTCTCATTTATTTTCACCGCACCCGATACTCGGGGGCTCCGCCATGAACAATCATCTTGCATATCATTGACTTCGAAAAATTGTGAAAGCCCTAGTAGCTAGCGTGGCATTCCTTGTCGAATACTTGTCAATTTAGTTTACAGTCGCATGAAGCTCGACTAACGGTTGGCAATGCCAAAATCTTGGGCGTCAGGCTAACGAAAAGGCTTAGCAAGTATCTTGAAAATCAAATGCGGCAAACGCATCACATTACGTCTGACCTGAGTAGCTGATCGAGCCATGAAGTGCATCAGGCTAACGAAAGGGTCCTACGTACAAGCAACAAAATTGCACAAAAAACATCAAGTTTTTATTTTACATACTCCATCATTGTTGCAAAATGCAAACGCAATATTTCTTCGAGAGACAAAAGTACTTCACAACTTTTCATATTTTCTGCAGGAGCCGAACTTCTTCGAGTAGTACAACTTGAGTCTATGCCCGGCTACAAGTACCCGAACATAGACTCGGGGGCTACTCCCATCGGGAGCGCTGGCCGCGCACCCGATAGAAAATCAATTTCGAGGAAAAATTTGACAAGAAGGGAAAAAGAGATGAAGAATTACTTCAAGAAGAGCGAGGAAGAAAAATTCGAGTCCATTGTCGGTGGTAAACACCAAAGACATCGACTCGATATTTCACTCCCATCGGGAGAGCGGATTCAAGAACTCGACAATTTTGGCCATTGTATTAGCCAAGTCGAAGATATATGAAGTCGAAGATTAAAGAAGTTGAAGTTTGAAGAAGTCGAAGATTGTCGAAGATTCAAGTTTTGAAGTTTTGAGACTCAACCCGAGTCTGCAACTCGAATTGAGTCTCGGGGGCTACTGACGAGGGAATGCCCTTCGGGTACTCGCAGATTAGTATACCAGGTCCGGCCCATGATGGAGATGGATCAGAACAAGGACTCGACAAGATGACTTGGAGTAGAAGAAGGAAGGCTCTAATCCGTATTCGACTAGGACACTTGTAAAACTTTAGCCCGGTTGCATATATAAAGCCAGGCAGGGGCGCCCCTAGAGGGAGAACTTAGAACTTAAGATATCTCATAGACATTGAATATCATAGACAAGCAATATCTCGACTAGACAAGATAGATTAGACATAGACTAGATACAATATTCCGCCTACGGTGGCACCATGTAAACACCATTGTGATTATCTACTAGATTGCTAGCAGGATGTAGCGATCCTCCACCGCGGGGACGTGAACCTGGGTACATCGTGTGCCAATCTCGATCCCGGAATCTCTAGTCGTTGCTTTTCCCCCGATCCTAAGTCCTTCATCTAGGACATTTGTCGAGTTAACCCCTCGTCATTTAGTTTTTAACTTTTGATGCCATCCTATGCTTCTTTTAATGTCGCTTTGTCGCTTTGCATGATTATGGCCATTACTGCTCTCTTAGTTGGTCGCTCCCAGTCTTTTGCTAGCCCTCGCCTTGTACTGAGTATGAGCTCTACTCGTGCATCCAACTCCTAAAAGCCAAAGTTTTCCAAAGTGTCCACCATACATACCTACTAGCAATTTGCTATTCCAAGTAAATTTGACTTGCTTTTATTTTCTCTTCAAATTAAACTCTTACCAGTGTTATGCGAAATTCGGTTAGTAAAGCTCTCACAAACCGGAAGGCACACTTTACTTTTTCCTGTTCTAAAAAATTTGACATTGTGGTCTCTTATGTTGAGTTGTTATGCTTGCAAGTTGTAAGTTGGATTCTAGCCCATCCATGCTGTCATGGGGCAAGCTTTCAACATTGCACTTCTTATTTGAGTTGATATCGTGATCTTTTGTCTATGGATGCCCGCGGTGTGAAATGAATTGGGAATCTTGTGGGGATCATGGAGTTTGTATATGTGTTAGGGAAACGCCGGGCCGCCAATCTAAGCCATGCATAATTCATGGTGGAAATTTGCAGCATACCCATGGTGAACATTCGACGACGCATCTCACAATAAAAAGCTAAACAAAAGGCAAATAAAAGAGATGTCGAGGTGTTCATTGTCTGCTTGTCCTTTCATTTTGGTGTGGGCTTGTTCCATGTCATCGGGCACGGAGGTACCCCATTGGCGGTTCTCAATTATATGCATATACTTACAATGACAAGAGCCTTGCTTGGGACTCTAAGTAAAGTAGCATGAGGTTTGGGTACTCGTATTCACGGGGCACGAGGTTTTCAACTTATGATTTGTCAAGCATATGCATCATAATTGTTCTCGCATTAACATTAACCATTCAAGATGCTTATGATGGGGGCAATGAGAGCTCAAAGCCGGTAAGTACCATAATTTTTGAAGGTTATAAAACTTGCAATCACTGCTTCCCTCTGCGAAGGGCCTTTCTTTTACTTTTATGTTGAGTCACCACCTTCTTTCTTTATGCACCATTAAGAGAGCATAGTTGTCATTCTTAGTGTGATTTGCATTGTCCCAAAGTTCATTGATTGATTCATATTGTTGGTTTCACTTGTTCTCAAATTATTTGTATCTAGTCGCCCTTTTAAACTTGAAGGTGTCCTATGCATTTATGTTTTCCTCTCTTTGAAGGACAAGCTGAAAACCATTTGTATGTTTTTCCTTATGATTTGAACACACATTTGACTTTCATTGTTTCATTTTCATGATCTTTTGTTTGTGTTCATTTGCATGTTTACAACATGGTTGCCAAGTTCTTATTGTCATGATTATATCTTCATGCCCATATCAAGATTGTGTAGGTGCATGTCACCTCAAAAATTATTCTTTGTTATCACTTACCTACTCGAGGACGAGCAGGAGTTAAGCTTGGGGATGCTTGATACGTCTCAAACGTATCTATAATTTTTGATGCTCCATGCTTGTTTTTACACCATTTGCCTATTGTTTCGTTACACTTAGTGGCACTTTTATGCATTTTCCGGAACTAACCTATTAACGAGTTGCCACAGTGCCAGTTTCCTGTTTTCTGCTGTTTTTGTGTTTCAGAAGTGATACACAGGAAATATTCTCAGAATTGGACGAAACAAGTTCCTGAGGTCTTATTTTACCCGGAAGCTTCCAGAGATCTGAAGGAGAGTCGGAGGGGGGCCACCAGGGCCCCACACGCAGGGGCGGCGCGGCCAGGCCCCTGGCCGCGCGGGCCCCGCGTGAGGGCGCCTGGCTCCTCCTCTGACGACGCCCCTTCGCCTATAAAGACCCCCGACGGAAAAAACCTAAGTACCCGATCAGATTTCCAGAACACATCGCGATCCGCCGCCGCCGTCGACCCGAAGATCGGGAGGGTCCAGAAGCTCTTCCCGGCACCCTGCCGGAGAGGGGAATCGCCACCGGAGGTCTTCTTCATCGCCATGCTTGCCTCCGGAGCGATGAGTGAGTAGTCTACCTTGGACTATGGGTCCATAGTAGTAGCTAGATGGTTGTCTTCTCCACCATGTGCTTCATGTTTAGATCTCATGAGGTGCCCTACATGATTGAGATCACCGTTATGTAATTCTACATGTTTGGTTTGTTGGGATCCGATGAATATTGGTGTTTATGATTAAGTTGCTGTACTGAATTATATCTTTTGTTATCTCTATTTTGTTTATGATCTTGCATGCTCTCCGTTGTTAGTAGCTATCTTGGCCGAGTAGTTGCTAGTGACTCCAAGAGGGGGTATTTATGCTCGATAGTGGATTCATGCCTCTATTTCACCTGGGGGAGTGACAGAAACCTCTAAGATGGTAGATGTGCTGTTGCTACTAGGGAGAAAACAACATTCATATGCTCAAGGGCATATGCTTTGTTTACATTACACACTTTGCTTAATGCAATTATCTGTTGTTCGCAACTTAATACTACTGGGGTGTTCGGATTGATATCCCCGGGAGTGGATTATTAGTCATAGATGCAGTTGGATGGCGGTCTATGTATTTTGTTGTAATGCCCAGAGTAAATCTCATAGTGATCTTCTTGACATATCACGTTTATCTTTATTCTATCAATTGCCCAACTGTAATTTGTTTACCCAGCATGTGTTATTTTATCTATGGAGAGACACCACTAGTGAACTATGGACCCCGGTCCTATTTCCATCATATTGCTATGACCTATTTACTTTACTCGCACTATTTACTTTACTCGCATACTATATTGTTTTCCACTCGATACGCTCATAACCTTTGTTTCAAGCAAAGCGGTGAGATTGACAACCTCATCGCAAGTTGGGAACAAAGTATTTGTTTGTGTTGTGTGCAGGTTCCGCGTTGCTACTGGCCGAAGACGAGTCAACAAGTATCGTTAAACGGCACCCTTGTTGGAGTGTCACTAAGCCAGTCTGCATCACCTTCAGTCGTCATTGTCTCTCCTCTCCTGATCGACATTAAACCTTGGTTTCTTAACTGAGGGAAGACTAGCTGCTATACTCATCATACCTTCCTCTTGGGGTTCCCAACGGGCTGGTTATCCACCACGCACAAGGACAGTCTGCTCCCACGTCAACCATACGTCATCAAAGGGATCAGCTAGTTTTTTGGCGCTGTTGCCGGGGACCGCAGAAGAATAATCTCCCTCGTCAATTAGGCGCCATCAAATAGCAGCAATACAAGTAAGGATGAAGTGGTTAAGACAATAAGATCATGTTCATTTTGTATAGCTTTTAAAATAAAAAATTTGTGTCCTAAGGTTTTCCAATCCTAGGGTCTCGATCCTACAGGCAACACTATGCTCTGCTACCATTTTGTGACGCCCCACCTTTAGATTAAGGTGGAACACCTGTGTTATGTGCTATTCCCTAGATCAATGATAGCACCACAGAACAAAATATAGTAATCATCACATAGTATCAAGATTACACGCAGATCCAGATACAAAAGTCTCACAAATTATTACAAGTCTTAGGTCTCATAGACCGACAAGGGA
This sequence comes from Dactylis glomerata, assembly GCA_007115705.1. Classification (NCBI taxonomy): domain Eukaryota; kingdom Viridiplantae; phylum Streptophyta; class Magnoliopsida; order Poales; family Poaceae; genus Dactylis; species Dactylis glomerata. Next base: position 926,332 of record QXEO01000519.1, read on the forward strand.
AAACAGAGTTCAACTTAAGCACAATGGAACTAGAATAGTAGCGAGCCTCCATCTTCAGCATGCGCCATAGGCAGTCATGTTGGTATGTAGAATCGAGATCCTAACACTTCACTCCTCATCAGAAGAACCTGCACATTTGATTATGCAGCCGCATAAATGGGGGTCAGTACAATGATGTACTGGCAAATGACACATATTTGGTGGCAATTGTGAAAGATCTAGCTACATGCTATTTGGCTGGTGGATCTCTGGGCTAGATTTGCATAAAGCCAATTTTGTCCTATTTTGAGTCAAGATTTTATTTCGAAGATTTTATTTTCAAAGGGTCGAAATAACCCCCAAATACTACATAGTTGCAAGTTATGTAGCACTGGGCGCAATTCAACAAAGTTGGAACCTCAGGCACCACCACCCCTCAGAGTGTATGGTCCTTAGTTCCTACCTAGGGTTTTCTAGACAGATTTTAGTCATTCAGAATCGGTGATGAGATTCTTCCGTACATTCCATGTCTAGAGACTCAATTGTCCATAACCGAGGACACGGCTAATCGATTAGTTTAAACACCTTGCAAGGGTTGTGCACTTTCACCTTACGATTCATTTTATGCCCATACATAAAATGAAACGAGACCTTTTAGAAGGAGAGGGCAACTAACTTGGCAAGCTCCGTTCCCAACCTACAATTCAACTACCACCACTTCTTGCCGACAAGTTGTACTCCCACATCTAATCAGTCAAGACAGAGCCCATAATGTCATAAGGCTGCACTGGAAGTACACTAAGCATGGAAGACATAGCCATCTCTTTGTTCCTGGGTGGCCATCCCGAGCGGTATTCTGAACCCACATCCTCTTAACAAGGCATGCGTCCCAGAACCCACCTACCTCGCCTCCTCTTATCAAACCAATCCACCCAGGTGTTTCATTTTAGTTGAAGTTCTTAATTTGTTCACAAAACACTTTTCAAGTGATCTTAGCATGGCATCAATATTTTTCAAAGTATTTAGCATCCTACCAGGTGGGGTTTTGAGGGATAGCTACACACTACTAGGATCTAAGCATTTGATAAAACAGTTGAACAAATCACCTATCATGCATACTACAAGAGGTGAATACACTAATGCATAAGTAAAATGGGTAAGGGACATGTGTGTCACTTGCCTTGGTAACAGCTTGCACACTCACAACAGTCAGAAAGATAGCCTTGCTCCTCTTCACAATCTATCCAATCCAAACATTCAGCAATCAATAATCTATTTCTAATGACAAACATAGACATGTATGCATGTATGCATGTATGCAAATGTCATTTTAATTTCACTACTGGATTCTACACTTCCTAAGGATTCAGATCTGACAATAGATTCGTAATGAACCCATAAAATAACAAGTTTTATTGCACTACTGGATTCTACACTTCCTAAGGATTCCAACGAGGTATTATTTGAAATTTTTGGTTAAGTATTTTATTTTCTATCGATTTTACAAGATGCAGCAGCAAACTGGAATTTGAAATCGAATTTGAAAAAGGGTTTGACTAGATTGACTGGGGGCTGACTGGCCTGGGCGACGTGGGGCAGTCCTATTGGTCGATACCGTTTCGGTTCTGGCTTCTAATTCTAGCCGTGCGATGCAGATCCGAGGGCAGGTGATGAAAATGAACAGGGGAGGCTCACCGGCGAGGCGAAGTCCGGCGAGGATGTCCAGGTGGTCGACGGCGAGCTTGCTCCGGTGATGAATTTCGGCGATGGAGTGGTGGACGGTGTTCTGCAGATGACGGAGACCTCGAATCCGTGGTCATCGACGACTGGTACTTCCCTAGGCGACGGCGAGGTGCGGCCGGAGGCGACGGCGGCCTCGGTAGTCGTCGGAGAGCTCGGGAAACTGCGTGAAAAAGGCGGGGCAAATTATCACTCGACGCTCTAGAGAGAGGGGAGAAGGAGGGGGAGCTCGAGGTGAGAAGGGGATGCTTCACCGCGTTGGAATCGACGGTGACTGGCAGCGGAATCTGTGAGCTCTGGCGAGCGATTCCAGCAGCCTGGCGGCTCCGAATCGAGAGGGGAAGGGAGGAGAAGGGAGAGGGGGTGCTGGGCTTTATAGTGGAGGGTCTTGATGGCCAGTTATGGCGCGAGTAACGCCGGGGAGTAACGCCGGCGAACGTTACTGGGAGGGGGAGGAGTTTGCGGGGAGAGGGATGATAGGTGGGGCCCGCATGGCGGCGAGAGAGGGGAGGGGTTGGCTGGGTCGGGCTGGTTCGGGGTGGTCTGGGCCGGCTGGTTTTCCCGGGTGCGGCCCAGGTGGGCTGCTGGCGTCTTTCTTTTATTTTTTCCTTCTGTTTTTAAGTTTTTGAAAAGGCTACTAAATTCAGATTTGAATAAAAATCGAAGCTGACCACTTCTGGTCTTTAAAAAGGTGTGTTCATAACCTAAAAACCAAAGGTTTAGTGATATGCTGGAAAGAAAGAAAAAAATAATTTGTAAAACTTTAAATATAGAGTCCAAATAACTAGATAGTTAAGTTTAATAACTTCCCACTATTTGGTTTTCAAAAATTACTAGAGGAAAAATAAAATAGCTCCATAACAATGGAACTCATTTTAAATACTTTCTTTCTGAAACCTTTTTGTTTCTAAAATTTGGGGTAAAAAGGCATTTGAAAACAATATTCTATGAAAGAACAAGATTCAAAACTTTGGAAATGATCTTGAAATGCAATATGCCATGAATGCATGATGAAAATTTTATTTTTGAAAATTTGGAATGTTACATTTAAGTTCTTTGAACCTAGCGCACAACGCTTACATATATGATCAAGATTGTGTAGGTGCATCTCACCTCAAAAATTATTTCTTTTGTTATCACTTACCTACTCGAGGACGAGCAGGAGTTAAGCTTGGGGATGCTGATACGTCTCCAACGTATCTATAATTTTTGATGCTCCATGCTTCCAGAAGACCGAAGAGGAGATGGAGCCGAGCCGGAGGGCGGCCACACCATAGGGTGGCGCGGCCTAGGGCTGGCCCACGCCCCCTGGTGGTGTGGGCCCCCTGGTCCACCTCTGATGCTGCCCCTTCGCCTATAAAGACCCCCCGATGGGAAAAACCTAAAGACCCGATCACTTTTCCAGAAACACATCGCGATCCGCCGCCATCGTCGATCCGAGATCGGGACGGTCCAGAAGCTCTTCCCGGCACCCTATCGGAGAGGGGAATCACCACCGGAGGTCTTCTTCATCGCCATGCTTGCCTCCGGCGCGATGAGTGAGTAGTCTACCTTGGACTATGGGTCCATAGCAGTAGCTAGATGGTTGTCTTCTCCACCATGTGCTTCATGTTTAGATCTCATGAGCTGCTTTACATGATCGAGACTACCTTTATGTAATTCTACATGTTGTGTTTGTTGGGATCTGATGAATATTGGTGTTATGATTGAGTTGATGTACTAAATATTATATTATGTTATCTCTATGTTGTTTATGATCTTGCATGCTCTCCGTTGTTAGTAGCTATCTTGGCCGAGTAGTTGCTAGTGACTCCAAGAGGGGGTATTTATGCTCGATAGTGTGTTCATGCCTCTATTTAATCTGGGGGAGTGACAGAAACCTCTAAGGTTGTAGATGTGCTGTTGCTACTAGGGGGAAAACAACATTCATATGCTCGAGGGCATATGCTTTGTTTACATTACACACTTTGCTTAATGCAGTTATCTGTTGTTTGCAACTTAATACTTGTGGAGTTCTCGGATTGATTCGCCACAAGTGGATTATTAGTCATAGATGCAGTTGGATGGCGGTCTATGTATCTTGTTGTAATGCCCAGAGTAAATCTCATAGTGATCCTCTCGACATGCACGTTGTCTTTATTCTATCAATTGCCCAACTATAATTTGTTTATCCAGCATGTGTTATTTTATCTTATGGAGAGACACCACTAGTGAACTGTGGACCCCAGTCCTATTTCCTATATATTGCTTTCACCTGTTTACTTTACTCGCATTGTTTACTTTACTCGCATTGTTTACTTTACTCGCACACTATTACTATTTTCCACTCGATACGCTCATACCCTTTGTTTCAAGCAAACCGGTGAGATTGACAACCTCATCGTAAGTTGGGAACAAAGTACTTGGTTGTGTTGTGTGCAGGTTCTGCGTTGCAGCTGGCAAAGCAAAGCTTGGACGAGGCGCCTTCTAAATTGTCCGGAGCTGTCGCGAAGCTAGCAAGCATCACCTTCTGGAGTTTGGCTTTTTCCTGCATACGATTGATACGTCTCAAACGTATCCATAATTTTTGATGCTCCATGCTTATTTTTACACTATTTTCCTATTGTTTCGTTACACTTCGTGGCACTTTTATGCATTTTCTGGAACTAACCTATTAACGAGTTGCCACAGTGCCAGTTCCCTGTTTTCTGCTGTTTTTGTGTTTCAGAAGTGATACACAGGAAATATTCTCGGAATTGGACGAAACAAAAGCCAGAAGTCTTATTTTTCCTGGGAGCATCCAGACATCCGAAGAGAGAAAGGAAAGGGGCCACAGGCCTCCCTCACAAAGGGCTGGCGCGGCCCAGGCCCTGGCCCGCGCCACCACTGTGTGAGGAGGCCCTGGCAGCCCTCTAACATCGCCCCTTCGCCTATATAAAGCCTCGGGACGGAAAACCCTAAAGGAGTCGGCAATTTTCCAGAAACAGTTCCGCAGCTCCGCCGCCGCCGTCGACGAATTTCGGGGGATAGAAGTCTCTGTTCCGGCACCCTGCCGGGACGGGGAAGTGCCCCCGGAGCCATCTCCATTGGTCTCCATCGCCGTCTCCGCCATCTCCATCGACCTCACCGCCATCTCCATCAACCTTGCTGTCTTCTATGATGAGGAGGGAGTAGTTCATCCCCGGGGCTAAGGGCTCTACCGGTAGCTATGTGGTTCACCTCTCTCTCCCATGATGTGATCTTTATGTGATCGTGAGCTTTGTATCATGTTGAACAAGTAGATGTTATTATTCAGATATTATGCTACTCCTATGCTTAATTATTATAGTGTACTCTAGTGATGTTATTAAAGTAATCTATTCCTCCTGCCATGGTGTAACGGTGACAGTGCGTGCATCGTGGTGGTACTTGGTTTAGGATATGATCGTGATCTCTTGTGGATTATGAGAGTAATTATTACTATGATAGTATTGAGTGATCTATTCCTCCTTTCATGGTGTAATGTTGACAGTGTGTGCACCGTGTTAGTACTTGTTCTAAGTTGCAATGATTTCTGTCTTGAGTTGTGATCTGATTTGGATATCTCTGAGTGGTGTTTGTCAAGTACTTGATGAACTTTAAGGGGTGCTTCTGTAGCCACTACACAATGATTAGTGTTATTCAATAGGAGAGTAATTCAGAGTACCATAGTGGAGAGAAGTTGTTTATTTGTTCATTCATGTTATATTGTTGGGAGTGTGTCCACTAGTGAAAGTATGATCCCTAGGCCTTGTTTCCAAGCATTGCACACCGTTTACTTGCTGTTTTGTTACATGTTTGCTCGCAGCGATATTTATTTCAGACCACAGTTACTACTTATAATCATCACTACCGCTTGTATTTCACTATCTCTTCGCCGAACTAGTGCACCTATACATCTGACAAGTGTATTGGGTGTGTTGGGGACACAAGAGACTATCTGTATCGTAATTGCAGGGTTGCTTGAGAGGGATAGCTTTGACCTCTTCCTCCCTGAGTTCGATAAACCTTGGGTGATCCACTTAAGGGAAACTTGCTGTTGTTCTACAAACCTCTGCACTTGGAGGCCCAACAAGTGTCTACAAGAATAGAAGTGCGTAGACATCAAGCTCTTTTCTGGCGCCGTTGCCGGGGAGGTAAGGTAAAAGGTACTCGCATCCTCCTGTGTGAGTGCTCAGAGTTATTTCCTTTAGATTCTGCAATTATATCTTTTTGTTTCTTGTTTTTATTTTCACTAGTTAGGCTTAATGGAAAACAAAGAGTTCTGTAGTCTTTTTCCTGAGTTTAGATATGAAGTGTTTGAAGAGAAAATTGAAAAACCTTTGGAGCTTAATTTGCATGCTAATAGTGTTGTTAGTATGAATGCTTTAAACACCGTTGTTGCTAATGCTATAGAAAAGTCTAAGCTTGGGGAAGCTGGTTTTGTTAAGCATGATATTTTTAGTTCCCCAGATTTAGTGGTGAAAGTTTGCTCTGATGATATTTTATCTCCCATATGTGATGTTCCTTCTTATGATGATATGTTTGAAGAATATGCTTTGCGAAATAGTTGCTCTTTAGCTTGTGATGATACTAAACCTCTAGTTTTTGATGGTTATGATGATGGGTATAATATTTTCGGTTCACCTACTTTTGAGGATAAAATTAGTTATGATTACAATATGCCTCCTATTTATGATGATTATGGTGATGAGAATAATTATTCTGTTGAATCTGCTCCTATTACTATTGTTCCTGTGGTGAGTATTAATTCTTTTATGCATGTGGCTCATGATAGGGATGCTTTATGTGATAGTTATACTGTTAGTTTTATTCATGATGCTACTGAAAGTTATTATGAGAGAGGGAAACATGGTTTGATGGATCTCAACAATATTAAGTTTCCCCTCTTTATGTTGCAAATCTTGAAGTGGCACTTGTTTTATCTATCCATGCTTGCTACTATGTGCCTCGTTGATTTATTTTCTTACAAGATTCCTATGCATAGGAAGTGGTTCAGATATAAATGTCTTTCATATTTGCTTTTTGATGCTCTCTATTGCTTTAAGTTCCTATATGGCGCCTTTGCCTCAAGCTCTTATATGGCGCCCACATGAGCATCTTTGCAAATTACTGCGCCTAGCTCAAAGGCGTTAAAGAAAAGCACTCTTGGGAGATAACCCATTGTTTATTTTTAGTACTTTTTATTTTATTTGAGTCTTGGAAGTTATTACTACTGTAATGACCTCTCCTTATCCTTTTTATTTCGTTTTTGTGCCAAGAGAAGCCTCTAATTTGAGCGAGGTAAAGATTTGGGGATGTTGCTGTCCTGAAACTGTTTTCGGTGCTGCACCGTAAAAATTCGTGAAAATTCTCTGTATATCTTTTGGACCTGCGATTTCTTGTGCATATGCCCCAGGTTATATCAAAACTTTTGTTAGTTGAACACTTTTTGATTTGAGCAACAGAAAATCCCTCAAAAATTCGACCTTTGTCAGCTGTTCAGTTTTGACAGATTTCTGCCAATATTTGTGTTTGCCACTTTATCGCTTTCTTTTTGAGTTCTTTTAATCACGGAACTTTTGGGGAAGTTGATACAGTAGTATATACTTTATATGTGGTGGTTTTAGGTTGAAACCTGAAGCAAAAAGAGGTTGATTATATGATATGATTACACTAATGTTGCTAATAGAATTGTGTTTAGTTTTGTATGAAGGAAGTTTTCAAGTGTAAGGATTGGAGAATGATGAGATGAGTTGAAGAATGGACAAAAGCTCAAGCTTGGGGATGCCCATGCATCACCCCAAGAAATATCCAAGAAGTACAAGCGTCAAAGCTTGGGGATGCCCCCGAGGCACCCCTTCTTCATCGGCAAAAATCAGGTCACCTTTCAAGACACTATATTTTTATTGCTTCATGCACTATGCGTTTTTCTTGGAGCGTCAGTTGTTTTAGTTTTCATTATTAGTTTAGTTTTGTTTGCTGAAATAAATGGTTAGATCACATCATGTTTCTTTTGGAGGAGATGAGCTCGTTTTTCATTTGCCAAGAACACTCTACTTTTCACTCCTATCGTTTCAACGAGTGTTCTCTTTTTCTGCTACTGCGTTTGGTTTTCGTTTTCGCCTTGATTTGTGTTCAGATCTTCTTATATTTATTTATCAAGGTGTATTTTTGCCTCTGGACCATGTTGGTTTTCCTCAAAAGAGTTGGATTAAAAAAAAGTTTGAATGGTGTTGGAAAAGAGAAAAAGCTTTATGCAAAAAAGTGGTACAAAAAGGAGCTTGTGTAGACTGCGGCCTAGGCTTTTGCATGTCGTGTTTGATGTCTTTTTGATAGTATGCTTAGTGGTTTTGCTGTAGCATGACTTGTCTCAAATAACTGAGATTGCTTAATGAGCCTTTGAAAAAATCATGCGTTGTTTTAATTATTTGGAAGCATTATTTTGGTTTTCTCCTTGATGCTTTATTTGGGTTGACTTGGCGCATGCTCACACATGTTAGACTCATACAAAGTCGCCAATAGCCTCTATGATCATTTAGTTTTTGACTTTTGATGCCATCTTATGCTTCTTTTAATGTTGCTTTGTCGCTTTGCATGATTATGGCCGTTATTGCTCTCTTAGTTGGTCACTCCCAGTCTTTTGCTAGCCCTCGCCTTGTACTGAGTATGAGCTCTACTCGTGCATCCAACTCCCAAAAACCAAGTTTGCCATTGTGTCCATTATAAATTCCTATGCATGGTATTTGTAAGCCATTCCAAGTAAATTTGCATGTGCTACCTTTGAAAAAACCTTCAAAACACTTCTCGTTTTGTGACACTGTTTTCAGCTCATGGGGACGTAGTGGTCGGATTTGCTATCTTCCATATTGCTTATTCCAAAAAGAAAAAAAAAGAGAAAAAAAAGAAAAAAGGCACTCCTCCAAGGAATGTGAATGTTGGTGGGCACCCGATGGAATCAGTTAGCCATGGTTTGTGAAAGAAAAAAAGGTGGGGAGGAGTGCCAAGCTTTATAAAAGAGCACAAAAGTGCCAATCTCTCTCTCAAAAACTTGCTTCATTTTTGTATGGAAGACAGTAAGAACCCCATTGCTAGTCGTTGACAAAGACAACCACCTCTCAAAACCAATTTTTATCTCTCTGTTTTACAAATGAAAAGCTCTAGCACATGTTTAATCACTGCTTCCCTCCGCGAAGGGCCTTTCTTTTACTTTTATGTTGAGTCACCACCTTCTATCTTTATGCACCATTAAGAGAGCATAGTTGTCATTCTGAGTATAATGTGCATTGTCCCAAAGTTTTCATTGATTGATTCATGATCATGGTTTCACTTGTTCTCAAATTATTTGTATCTAGTCACCCTCTTAAACTTGAAGGTGTCCTATGCATTTATTTTTTGCTCTCCATGAAGGACAAGCTGAAAACCATTTGTATGTTTTTCCTTATGATTTGAACACACGTTTGACTTTCATTGTTTCATTTTCATGATCTTTTGTTTGTGTTCATTTGCACGTTTACAACATGGTTACTAAGTTCTTATTGTCAAGATTATATCTTTCATGCCCATGTTTTAAGTTCTTTGATCCCAGCTCACAAATGCTTACATATATGATCAAGATTGTGATGGTGCATGTCACCTCAAAAATTATTTCTTTTGTTATCACTTACCTACTCGAGGACGAGCAGGAGTTAAGCTTGGGGATGCTGATACGTCTCAAACGTATCCATAATTTTTGATGCTCCATGCTTGTTTTTACACCATTTGCCTATTGTTTCGTTACACTTCGTGGCACTTTTATGCATTTTCTGGAACTACCCTATTAACGAGTTGCCACAGTGCCAGTTCCCTGTTTTCTGCTGTTTTTGTGTTTCAGAAGTGATACACAGGAAATATTCTCGGAATTGGACGAAACAAAAGCCAGAAGTCTTATTTTTCCCGGGAGCATCCATACATCTGAAGAGAGGAAGGAGAGGGGCCACAGGCCTCCCTCACACAGGGCTGGCGCAGCCCAGGCCCTGGCCCGCGCCACCACTGTGTGAGGAGGCCCTGGCAGCCCTCTGACATTGCCCCTTCGCCTATATAAAGCCTCGGGACGGAAAACCCTAAAGGAGTCGGCAATTTTCCAGAAACAGTTCCGCAGCTCCGCCGCCACCGTCGACGAATTTCGGGGGACAGAAGTCTCTGTTCCGGCACCCTGCCGGGACGGGGAAGTGCCCCCGGAGCCATCTCCATCGGTCTCCATCGCCGTCTCCGCCATCTCCATCGACCTCACCGCCATCTCCATCAACCTTGTTGTCTCCTATGATGAGGAGGGAGTAGTTCATCCCTGGGGCTAAGGGCTCTACCGGTAGCTATGTGGTTCACCTCTCTCTCCCATGATGTGATCTTTATGTGATCGTGAGCTTTGTATCATGTTGAACAAGTAGATGTTATTATTCAGATATTATGCTACTCCTATGCTTAATTATTATAGTGTACTCTAGTGATGTTATTAAAGTAATCTATTCCTCCTGCCATGGTGTAACGGTGACAGTGCGTGCATCGTGGTGGTACTTGGTTTAGGCTATGATCGTGATCTCTTGTGGATTATGAGAGTAATTATTACTATGATAGTATTGAGTGATCTATTCCTCCTTTCATGGTGTAATGTTGACAGTGTGTGCACCGTGTTAGTACTTGGTCTAAGTTGCAATGATTTCTGTCTTGAGTTGTGATCTGATTTGGATATCTCTATGAGTGGTGTTTGTCAAGTACTTGATGAACTTTAAGGGGTGCTTCTGTAGCCACTACACAATGATTAGTGTTATTCAATAGGAGAGTAATTCAGAGTACCATAGTGGAGAGAAGTTGTTTATTTGTTCATTCATGTTATATTGTTGGGAGTGTGTCCACTAGTGAAAGTATGATCCCTAGGCCTTGTTTCCAAGCATTGCACACCGTTTACTTGCTGTTTTGTTACATGTTTGCTCGCAGCGATATTTATTTCAGACCACAGTTACTACTTATAATCATCACTACCGCTTGTATTTCACTATCTCTTCGCCGAACTAGTGCACCTATACATCTGACAAGTGCATTGGGTGTGTTGGGGACACAAGAGACTTTCTGTATCGTAATTGCAGGGTTGCTTGAGAGGGATAGCTTTGACCTCTTCCTCCCTGAGTTCGATAAACCTTGGGTGATCCACTTAAGGGAAACTTGCTGCTGTTCTACAAACCTCTACACTTGGAGGCCCAACAAGTGTCTACAAGAATAGAAGTGCGTAGACATCAACGATTAAACCTTGGTTTCTTACTGAGGGAAAATTTGCTACTATACTCATCATACCTTCCTTTTGGGGTTCCCAACTAGGTGGTTATCCTGCCCGCATCAATACGTCTCAAACGTATCTATAATTTTTGATGCTCCATGCTTGTTTTTACACCATTTGCTTAGTGTTTCGTTACACTTCGTGGCATTTTTATGCATTTTCCGGAACTAACCTATTAACAAGATGCCACAGTGCCAGTTCCTTCTTTTCTGCTATTTTTGTGTTTCAGAAAAGTTACACAGGAAATATTCTCAGAATTGGACAAAACAAAAGCCGATCATCCAGAAATTTACCGAAGCTTCCAGAGAACCGAAGAGAAGACGGAAAGGAGCCAGGAGATGGCCTCACCACCAGGGGGCGCGACCTAGGGCCTGGCCACACCGCCCTATGGTGAGAGCCACCTGGTCCACTTCTGACACTGCCCCTTCGCCTATAAAGACCCCCCGACGGGAAAAACGTAAACACCCGATCACTTTTCCAGCAACACATCGCGATCCGCCACCGTCGTCGACCCGAGATCGGGAGGGTCCAGAAGCTCTTCCCGGCACCCTGCCGGAGAGGGGAATCGTCACCGGAGGTCTTCTTCATCGCCATGCTTGTCTCTGGCGCGATGAGTGAGTAGTCTACCTTGGACTATGGGTCCATAGCAGTAGCTAGATGGTTGTCTTCTCCACCATGTGCTTCATGTTTAGATCTCGTGAGCTGCCTTATATGATCGAGATCACCGTTATGTAATTCTACATGTTGTGTTTGTTGGGATCCGATGAATATTGGTGTTATGATTGAGTTGATGTGCTGAATATTATCTTATGTTATCTCTATGTTGTTTATGATCTTGCATGCTCTCCGTTGTTAGTAGCTATCTTGGCCGAGTAGTTCCTAGTGAGTCCAAGAGGGGGTATTTATGCTCGATAGTTGGGTTCATACCTCTATTTAATCTGGGGAGTGACAGAAACCTCTAAGGTTGTAGATGTGATGTTGCCACTAGGGGGAAAACAACATTCATATGTCCAAGGGCATATGCTTTGTTTACATTACACACTTTGCTTAATGCAGTTATCTGTTGTTCGCAACTTAATACTTGTGGAGTTCTCGGATTGATTCGCCTCAAGTGGATTATTAGTCATAGATGCAGTTGGATGGCGGTCTATGTATCTTGTTGTAATGCCTAGAGTAAATCTCATAGTGATCCTCTTGACATATGCACGTTGCCTTTATTCTAGAAATTGCCCAACTGTAATTTGTTTACCCAGCATGTGTTATTTTATCTTAAGGAGAGACACCACTAGTGAACTATGGACCCCGGTCCTATTTCCTTTACATTGCTATCACCTGTTACTTTACTCGCACTGTTTACTTTACTCGCATATTACTACTATTGCTTTCCACTCGATACGCTCATTCCTTTGTTTACAGCAAACCGGTGAGATTGACAACCTCATCGTAAGTTGGGAGCAAAGTATTTGGTTGTGTTGTGTGCAGGTTTCGCGTTGCAGCTGGCAAAGCAAAGCACTGGACGAGGCGCCCTATAAATTGTCCGGAGCTGTCGCGAAGCTAGCAAGTATCACCTTCTGGAGTATTGGCTTTTTCCTACTGGATTGACATACCTTGGTTTCGTACTAAGGGAAAAATTGCTGCTATATTCATCAAAACCTTCTCTTGGGGTTCCCAACTGGCCGGTCATTTATTCCATCAACTACACGCCAACAAGTTCTCTGGCATTATTCATCACCGCCCCATCAACAAGTTTTCTGGTGCCGTTGCTGGGGATTGAAGAAGAAGAAGCTCCCACATCAAATACATGCTCCCCCGTCAACTTGGCACCATCAAACAGCAAACACCACACCATCCCGCTGTAACATCTTGGGTTGAATCTTGTCCAATTCTTAGAGGAAACTTTCTCGGTGTTGATTACTCTTGTAGTTGATGCTATTGAGTGGAACCGTTGAATTAAGGTTTATATTCAGATTGTTTTTTACCATTATTTCACCTCTGGTCATGATCCATATGATGTCTTGTGAGTAGTTCGTTTAGTTCTTGAGGACATGGGAGAAGTCGAGATGTTAGTAGTGAAACTATGTTGAGTAATATTTAATGGTTTGATATTTATATGTTGTGGTGCTATTTCACTAGTGGTGTCATGTGAACGTCGACTACATAATACTTCACCTTTATGGGCCTAGTAGAATGCATTGTGTATTTGTCTACTAATTGTGGGGTTGCCGGAGCGACAGAAATCTAAACCCCCGTTAGGAAACCATTGCACCTGGGAGTGTAGGATCTTAGAGTTTAAGGCTGTGGTTAGATTTATCTTAATTACTTTCTTGTAGTTGCAGATGTTTGCAAGGGGTATAATCACAAGTGTCTATTAGTCCAAGTTGGGGTAGTGCACTAGCATAGGTTCACCCCCATAACACTTATCAAACCAATGAAGATTACTTAGCTACATGAAGCAAAAGCACTCGACAGAAACTCCCGTGTCTCCTCAGAAACGTTTGGTAATCATAAGTTACACAACCGCCTTGTCCTTTGCTCTAAAAAGGATTAGGCCACTTGCAGCAATTATTATTATTATCTTTTATTTACTCGTACTTTATTTATCTGCATTACCAAATACCCCTGAAAACCTGTTTGCTAGTATTTACAGTGAATCCTTGATCAAAACTGTTTGTCAACACCTTCTGCTCCTCATTGGGTTCGACACTCTTATTTATCAAAAGTACTACGATACACCCCCTATACTTGTGGGTCATCAAGACTATTTTCTGTCGCCGTTGCCGGGGAGTGAAGCGCTATTGAAGAGTCGAATTGGTAAAGGTAACTTTTGCTGTGAGTATTGTTTTGATTTCTGTCTTTTATTTTATTTTGCTATGGAGAAGTCTCCATTTGGTTCCCTATTTGGGAACACTACTGCTACAATTACGATAGTGGATGAACCACCGCCTGCTCAATTAGATCCTTTTAAAATACCTATGAAAATTGTTGAACGTGTTATGAATAACTGCTATTGAGGAGATGGAACTGTCCATCCGGGTGATCATTTACTCTTTATACATGAATTATGCGAGTTGTTCAAGTGTGCAGGTATTTCATCAAGCCAGGTTAAGAGAAAGCTATTCTCTTTATCACTGAAGGGCAGAGCTGCGGAATGGTATAGGCTACTAAAGGATAGTCCATCTATTGGCTGGGAGGAAATTGTATCTCTCTGTTATTCCTAATTCTATCCTCCAAGTGAGATTCATAAAAATCGGAATCAAATATATAATTTTTGGCCTCATGATGGAGAGAGTATTGCCCAAGCGTGGGGGAGATTGAAGTCACTAATGCTCAAATGTTCCATTCATGGGCTCCCCAGTAATATTGTTATTAATAACTTTTATGCAAGGCTTACTCTTCACGACAAGGATTTATTGGATGCTTCTTGCTCTAGATCATTTACACGTATGAAAGAACAAGCTAAATGGAATCTTCTTGACAGTATACCTAAGGAGCTCTAAGCTCCGTGGAATTAAAGCTCTGCGGTTGATCGAGGTGTTGTCTCGCGTTTGGGTCAATCTGTCAGAGAACTGAACGTGTGTGTCGGTGCGTTGAGTCGCATGGAGACACGTAGATGCCTAGACGGTTCGTGGCCACCTTTGACCGATAGGTTGGACTCTTTGATGGCTTCATTACCCTAGCGACAGGTTCCCATCACATTGAGGTGCTCTCTTGAGTCCTCGCCGCTGGTTCGTCTGCTTCGCCGCTGCTCGGCCATGTGCTGTCTATGAGGTATGTTCATGGAGCCTGGGCGTGTGGGTTCCTGGGTGGTTAGGGGCTGGGTTGAGAGGGTTGTGCGAAGGCTATCTATTCAATTTCTGTGTGGATCCATCCCCAATTCCTCCAATGTACGACCGCTTCCTAACCCTAACCCTACGCGGGAGGCGGGACTGACGGGCGATATCTGCTGGACCGTTCTGGCGCTTCCTTCCCCCAGCAGGCCGGCATGGAACTCGGCCTTCTTTCTTCCTCCCTTTCCCGTTCGACCTAGGTGTTCTGGCGTTCTCCTGCTCTGGTCCCTTGCAGACGGGATGTACTACCCAAGTACCCAGGCCGCCACAAGAAGTCGAGCGGGCAAGGTCCAGGGCCAGCGAGGAAGAGGAGCTAGGTCCAGGTTCAGTACTCTTTTCTTGATCTTTTGTCTCAGCTGATCTGTTCCCAATCTGCCATATTTGTACTCCATATGTGACCACGTTTTGAACTTGTTATTCAGGCATGCGACAGGCTGACAGCAACGATGTGCAGGTGGCTGGGAGCAGGCCGTTATGCGCATATGTCGGTGCACTTAATTATGCAGCATCGGATGGCCAACTGGCCGTTCTATGCATGCGCACTTGTGCAGCCGTCCAGTATAGGTATTTATTTGAACTACCTTATCGAAAAAAATTATTTGAACTATTGAAATTGATCTGAGCCACTGAAATCTTTATATGTCAATTTGTAGTTTGTAATTGTGTGCTGTTCAGTCGTGGAGTCATTCTAGAACTCGCAATCAACTTTGGTTTTTTTCGAAATAGGAATCAACTTTCGTTAGTGTTTGATGTCAGAGATGCGGCTCAATTAATTGTCACAACGACTTTCTATACATACTTTTAGTATTTTAGTCTAGGATCTACTTCTATTATGCATATCTGAATACATGATACAATAATGAGACTGGATGACCAGATGTGTAAGCGAGCCCAGTCTCCCTTTACTATATGGTGCAACTACAAAGGTTGTGCTAGATTTTGGACTAAATTTCCAAATGTTCACATTCTTAGCTTTTCTAGCATACATGAATCAATATGAGCAAAAAAGTATACATGGATCGCTGAGTTGTCTTCTGGTTTGTAGTGTGACGTTAGCTACAAATTTATAAATTAGTTTCTTAGATTTATCATGCCAAACAGGAACTAAATAATAGTGACCGACTATGGAATATGGATACTTCGCTATAAGTTTATGATTGCTTCCAGTTTTTAGCTGACCTAAGATGTACTATGTTTAACATTGAGTCAAGATAGTTGAATGATAATACAACCATCTACTGAGATCAAGTTTGTTTAGGCTGTCAGGTAAATAGATTCTACAAATGCCAAAAATGCTCACTTTGGTCATGTTTTCTGAAAATTTGATCACCCTCTGGTGCATTTTTTTCTTGGATGTTGTCCACTTATTGATGCTCTAAAAGGCACTTTTTTTATTCCATATATACATGTTATCAATTGCTTATTCTATCTGATCGATGATGTTCTTCGAGTTAAACATCTGGAGATTTGCAACATCATTGGCAATTGCTTCAATTTTTTTTCTGACTTTTGATGTTGTAGAAGCTGAAATATTGATTCTGATTTCTTAATTTCCAATACGAACTGGTCTTTTTGAACTTCCCAAATCCTGTATTACAAATCCCCTCTGATCATATTTTTCATATAGTCTAACAAAACAAAGAGAATTAAGTACCAGTACAGAGAAAATTCAGTTTTAGAGTAATCTATATGCATCCCTGAAAAAGGTGGTAGTGAATCAGCTTAACTACATAAATGAGGACATAACAAACAACTAAGTGGCATAAGACAGTTCGGTAGGCGTGACTAGGAACTTTTTTTTTGAAACAAAGGAAAAAGTTTTGCCTCATCCATTAATTAAGTAGAAGAGATTGCCCAGTTAATTAATGAAAAGCCGGCCAAAAATGATTAAAACTTATTAATCATGTCGCAGATTATCTAAATCATATAGGAAAAGGACTGATGATAGTATCTTCTAGGGGCAGCTAAACGTAATATGGTCTCGGAACTTATCTGAACTTCCCCAATTCTATTGAACAAATTTCGAATCTAAGAAAATAAAGAGAACTAAGTGCCATTACGAAGACAATTTTGTCTAGAGTATTCTATATGAACGCCTTCAAAGTTAAAGAGAGTAGCTGTATGTACGCCTTCAAAATATTGGATCAAACATGGCAATGAATCAACTTATGTACTGTCACTTCTTCAGGTCATGGTAGGCAGGTAGTAATTCCTTAATTTATCTTCCATGCACATCCTTCTAATGGCATTGAGGAATGACGAAGGACGACTTGATTGATGGTGCCTTGGGAGAGATATAACAATTTGTTCGGTCATATTGGTTGAATCCTTCTCGCAGAGATGTAATTTTTTGAGAAAGTCCTTCTCATAGAACTATTTAGCCATCCTATTATGGAACCAAATATGCCTGGCAGCGCTGGTTCTTATGTGCTTAACAAAACAATGTAAGATCATTTTTGTTTGATTTAGAATCTTATGAGCCGTAAGGAAAAATAAATCCATGTTAGTTTATCTTTTTTGAATGGTTATATATCTTTTAGATTGTTCAATTGCTTGTGCTATTCAAACACCTAGGTCTGTTGTGCGATAAATATTATATGTCCACCTAAATTTTTTGTGAGGCAATTAGAATAATTAGAATGAGTTCATCCTTTTGAAAGTGCTATATGCACATAAGAAAAATTCAAATGTGACGTTCATGTGAGGTGCTTGAGGAATTTCCCCTGAAAATACTTCAATGTGAATCAAACCTTGTTTCTACTCATGGAATACGTGTCAAATTAATTAGTGTGCTTGATATCTAGAGCCTATTTGAAAACATCTCTTGAATTTTAATATAAATTATTACTATTCTTTTTATTCATTTTCTTCTATAAGTATGGGTGATTCACATAACCTATAATGGCTTACACATGAGGGTTGTGTGAAGCTGTATATTTTTCTGATATTCGGCATGTGTTCTTTCTGTGTAGATATCCTAGGATGGTGTTTCAAGATATCTTATAAGTGAAAGAAAAAGTTCAAGCCTGAAGCCAGCAGTTCGTTTATGCATGATTAAGTTAGACATGTGTTTCCATGGGTATTTGGTATGTATTATTTTACCTGATGCTTAACTGACCTCTCCATTAGCCACTGATTAAAAATATTTTTATCTTTCAGATAATAATTTCATTTAGTTATCTAATTTCTATCTTGCCGAGTAATGGTTGCTCAACAAGCATGTTTATTCTCAATGATGAGCTAAAATTGTTCACTATACTTTATGTAATTGACAGTGATACATCTTCTGTTGTATGTAAGAGGATCCTGATGTCCCGATCATCAACATAAGTCTTCTCTTCTATGCAAAGTTGTAGGTGTCACTATTCCACATTTCAGAAAGGATGGCTTATACATTTATATTTCTCAATTCATTCTTCTGTAATATTTTTGTTGTCTACAAGTGTAATGTTTTTTTATTGCACTAGAGCATCTGTGTGTTAAAATATTAATTCCACTGGTATACAAAATGACCTATTGTTCAGATTGTAGAAAAAATCATTTGTGTTTAAGAAATTTGATTCTTATTAATTGTCCAGGTACCTCTTGTTCCAAGTGCAACAAATATGATCACATAGAACAATATACAGTAAATCACTAAATCTTGTGAATTTTTCCATAAATTCAACAAAAGTTTGAAAGTTTCATCTGTCTAAAATAGCTAGAGAAGAAAATTCAAATCATTGTTGAGATGTCATGTCACCTAATGGAGTAATAAAGTGATATATTTTATAAGTATGGAGTACTGGGTTGCTCCTTTGCTTTGTGGTGGGTATCCATGGATATTAGTGAGAAAGGGTGGTCTGCTGCAGCTGTGGGTGGCTGGACATGCCTTTGTTGCACATCAAAATAGTAGCAAAGCATTTTCCGCAAAAGAAAGTGGTAGACGAAAAAAATGATTACTTGAAAAGGAAAATGTCGCGGCAAAGCGCGCATGGTACATCTAGTTTAGGAAAATATTGAAGGATGGGAGAACAACAAAGGTAGAAAGTTAGGTATAAATTATGATTATGAATGCATTAAAGCTTTTATGGGAACCGATGACTTTCATAATGTTAGCGCTGTTTATGGTCTTGATTCTCAAATACTTGCTAACTGTTTTAAGGATTTTGCCTCTTATCTTGATGTTGCAAAGAAGGATTGGAACAAGTACCATGCGCCTTATAAAGATATTACTAGTTTTGTTCTACTAGAATTACTGAAGTTTGTACTGTTGATCGTATTTTGCCTGAGCCTTATTTTGAGAAAACGCCTTTTCCTGCTAAGGTAAAGGAGCATTCTATGTTAACTAGTGTGCTTAATAAAAATGCAAAGAAAGCTTTAGAACCTGATGAGCAAATAACTGTTAAGTCTCTTGTAGCTATAGTGAAGGACCTTGTTACTAAAAATGTAGAAGATGGACATATTATCTTTTGTGAAGATGCTTCTAACATTGTTTCACATCCTAGTAGATCTAGGAAAACAAGTATTCCTGTGCTTTCTGCTAGGATTGCTGATCATTGCTATTATGGTTTATGCGACATTGGTGCAAGTTCAAGTGCTATTCTGTATGAGATTTACAGAGAAATCATGCATGAAATTAGTTCTTGTGAACTGGAAGATATCGATGTGGTTATTAAGCTCGCTAACAGAGAGACTATCTCTCCAATTGGTATTGTTAGAGATGTGGAAGTTTTATGCGGCAAGACTAAATATCCTGCTGATTTTCTAGTACTTGGTATAGCTGCTAGTAAAACTTGTCCTATTATTTTTGGTAGACCCTTTTTGAATACTTCTGGCGCTGTTATAGATTGTAAGAAGGAGAAAATTTTGACTAAGTTTGATGGAGAATATTATGAGTTTAATTTTTCTAAGTTTACTAAAGCTCCTTATGAAACTGAATTGCCTAACAAAGATTTTAGAGTTGAACAGCTTGCCTCTATTGCTCTTGCTCCTAACGATGCTTTGCATCAATATATGGAGGACCACGACAGTCAAATTTTCAGGGAAGAAAGAAATGAGATTGACGAGATTCTTCTTCGTCAGCCGGAGTTACTTAAACACAATTTACTCATGGAAAATTTGGGTACCACTTTGCCACCTAAGGAAGATCCTGTTTTTGATTTAAAGCCTTTACCTGATGATCTTAAATATGCTTATATTGATGATAAGAAAATATATCCTGTTATTATTAGTTCTAAACTTTTAGGAAAGGAAGAAGAAAAGTTATTGGAAATATTGAGGGAACACCGAGGAGCTATGGGATATACTCTTAATGATTTAAAAGGGATTTCTCCTATTATGTCAGCATGCTATTAATATGGAGCCAGATGCAAAGCTAGTTGTTGAACATCAATGCCGTTTAATTCCTAAGATGAAGGAAGTGGTAAGAAATGAGGTATTGAAACTTCTTGACGCTGGTATTATTTATCCTATTGCTGATAGTAGATGGGTTAGTCCTGTGCATTATGTTCCTAAGAAAGGAGGAATTACTGTTGTGCCTAATGAGAATAAAGAGCTTATTCCTCAGAGGGTAGTAGTTGGTTATAGGATGTGCATCGATTTTAGAAAGGTCAACAAAGTTACTAAGAAAGATCATTATCCTTTACCGTTTATAGATCAAATGTGAGAGAGGTTATCTAAGAAAACTCATTTTTGTTTTCTCGATGGATATTCTGGTTTCTCTCAGATTGCTGTTAAAAAGCAAGATCAAGAGAAAACCACTTTTACTTGTCCTTATGGAACTTATGCTTATAGACGTATGTATTTTGGTTTGTGCAATGCTCCTGCTACTTTTCAAAGATGCATGTCTGCTATTTTTCATGGATTTTGTTAAGAAATTGTGGAGGTATTCATGGACGATTTCTCCGTCTATGGAACTTCTTTTGATAATTGTTTGCACAATCTTTATAAAGTTTTGTAGAGATGTGAAGAAACTAATCTTGTTCTTAATTGGGAGAAATGCCACTTTATGGTGAATGAAGGAATTGTTCTTGGACATAAAATCTCTGAAAGAGGTATTGAAGTTGACAGAGCAAAGGTTGAAGCAATTGAGAAAATGCCCTGTCCTAGGGATGTTAAAGGTATTCGTAGTATTCTTGGTCATGCTGATTTTTATTGGAGGTTTATTAAAGATTTCTCTAAGATTTCAAAGCCTCTTACTAATCTTCTTCAAAACGATGTACCATTTGTTTTTGATTATGATTGTAAGGAAGCTTTTCAAACTCTTAAGAAGGCTTTAACTACTGCTCCTATTGTCCAACCACCTGATTGGAATTTACCCTTTGAAATTATGTGTGATGCTAGTGATTTTGCTGTAGGTGCTATTCTTGGACAGCATGTAGATAAGAAGTTGAATGTTATTCATTATGCTAGTAAGACTCTTGATGCTACTCAAAAGAATTATGCTACTATTGAGAAGGAGTTTCTTGCTGTTGTTTTTGCATGTGATAAGTTTAGACCTTATATTGTTGATTTGAAAGTTACTATTCATACTGATCACGCTGCTATTAGGTATCTTATGGCAAAGAAGGATGCTAAGCCTAGGCTTATTAGATGGGTGTTGCTTTTACAAGAGTTTGATCTGCATATTGTAGATAGGAAAGGAGCTGAAAATCCTGTTGCTGATAATTTGTTTAGATTGGAAAACATTTCTTTTGATCCTCTTCTTGTTAATGATAGTTTTCCAAATGAACTGTTGGCTGCAATAAAGGTAACCTCGCGAGAGAGTCCTTGGTATGCTGATTATGCTAACTTTATTGTTTCCAAGTATTTGCCTCCAACCTTTACAGCCCAGCAAAGAAGGAAATTCTCTTATGACTTAAGGCATTATTTTTGGGACGACCCATGCTTATATAAAGAAGGAGTAGATGGTATTATGCGAAGATGTGTTCCGAAATATGAACAGCAAGAGATATTGAGGAAATACCATGGTAGCGCTTATGGAGGACATCATGCTGGAGATAGAACTGCACAAAAGGTTCTACAATCAGGTATTTATTGGCCTACCCTTTTTAAAGATGCTAGAAAGTTTATTTTATCTTGTGACGAATGTCAAAGAGTTGGTAATATTTCTAGTGTAACGACCCAAGATTTTATCAAATTTTGGGGGAAAATTTTCGTTTTTATTTTGCTTGTGTTGATTGAAAATTTACAGGGATTTAAAACTTTTTGAGTTTATTTGAAAGCTTTGTTTGAAAACTATTTAAAATCCTCTATTTATTTCTAGAAGAACTTCTTTGAGAAAGAACAAGTATTAAAATGTTATTTTCATTCTCCTTTATTCAAACCCTATTCAGCTTTATGCAAGCTTGCTTGCAAAAGATTGTTTTACAAAGTTTACTTTATTCAATAAAGGTTGATTTTTCAAACCATATTTGAGTGTGTTTCTCAATCATTATTTTATAAACTATTATTTTACTATTTTAGAAAGAATCGAGTTCAAACTCTATTTCTATCCTTCTATGCAAGCAAAGCCTTTAGGCTTAATTGAGATCTTTTATTAAAAATCTTGTTTTGGTTCTGAAAACCTGTTTATTACTGCCCTAGTTTGTTCCTCTGATTTTTAGAAAATTTTACAAATTGGTTTGGCTTGATTTGGATTCAATATGCAAATTCTAGAAAGGAAATAAGAAAAACAGAAAAGCAAAAGAAGAAAAGGAAACAAAAACTAGAAAAGGGCCTCGGGGAACCCCTTTCGGCCCAGAAGAGGATCCAGCCCGCAGCCCAGGAAGCCGAACCCGAAAGGGTATCTCTGCCTCCTCTCTCCCGACGCTGACGCGTGGACCCCACCAGTCAGATCTTCTTCTTCCCCGGAAATCCCTCTCCTTCTCTCTCACTGGAAACGGCTGGAGTAACGCCCCCTCTTAATCCCGATTAATGCCTGCCATTTCGATCCCTCTCCTGTACCTATAAATAGCCCTGGGCATCCTCTCCCTCTCCCCTTTTGTTTCTCCGCTCGAGCCACAGCAAGGACGGCGAAATCCCTCGCCGGAGCCCCGCATACCTGCAGGTATTTCCGATTGAATTCGGCGCCGCTAGTAAGCCCCAGCCCTCCCTCTCTCTTCTAGCTCCTTCACCTCTCCCAGGCGCCCCTCCCTGACTTGTTCCCCTCGTCCATTCTGCAGGAGATCGAGGAGAACATCAATGGCCGAAGCCCACCGCCGCCCATAGCCGCTCCAGCCACCTCCCCCTCCCTCTTCTGGAAGCAATCGAGTGCGCCGTCACCACCATCGAGATCCCCATGCCCTCCTGTACCTCGTCCTACCGTCGCGGTCATCTGGAAGCCGTCTGAACCCGCCGGAGTTTGAACCAGAGCCGCCTCGCCGGTGAACTTCGCCGGAACCCTAGATCTCCCCGGTGAGCACCTTCTCTTTTTAATCACTGCCGTTGGATCTCAAATCTAAGGCCCAGAATAGACCACTTAACGAATCGGTATCAGTAGAATCTAGGCCGCCAGATCCCCTTTAGATCCTACGGTCCAGA
The DNA here is from genome assembly GCA_007115705.1 of Dactylis glomerata. NCBI lineage: Eukaryota > Viridiplantae > Streptophyta > Magnoliopsida > Poales > Poaceae > Dactylis > Dactylis glomerata. Next base: position 949,666 of record QXEO01000519.1, read on the forward strand.
GGGCCTATCCATCCGAACCGGTACCGGCGAATACCGTCACGCCACGTGGCCTTCCCAGATTCAAACAGATTGTTAAAACAGAAATTGAATCAGATTTCATCCAAAACTTTGATAATTCATATCTTTTGATCCATAAATCCAAAAATAGCAAATAATATATCGTTGGAATCCTTAGGAAGTCTAGAATCCAGAAGTACCATAAAATCTTATATTTTATGGGATCAATTTGAAACTAATTTCAAATTGGTATCAAACCTTCTGTTAGCATGATTAATTCATATCTTTAGTTCTGTTAGTCCAAAAATTACAAATTTGTAGTCTCTGGAATCCTCTCAACTTGTAGAACATCATAGAATCAAGAAAATTCAAATTTGATACGTGCACACACTTTGTGCATTCAAATTTGTCCAAATCACTATTTCGGTGATAATTCAATTTCTATAACTTATTTTTGAGTGATTCCAATTGCAGTGACTTTGTATTACTGCAAGCCATCCAATAGCATCACTCCCATAATTTCTTGAACCATGTCACAATTATTCAAATTCTAACATGAGAATTTGAGTAATTTCCACTATAGGAATAAAACTATTTCTTGTAGCAATGTTCCTTTCTACTTTAGTGAATCCTATACTCATACCTAGCTATCAAATAACATCTTGATCAAGATCATATCTACTTAGACCTATCTTATCTAGTTCACACATATTCAAATTACAATTGTGTTGTTTGAGTAAAGTGTGATACATCTCAATCATAGAATTCTATTCTTGCTATCTTTGTGGTGTTGATCTAATCAACATTATAGCATCTATCCAATACTCCATGTACCCAATAGAAACCTTAAACCATAATCCCAAATGTTATCTACCCATACTCAATCCTCTGTCCACTTGATCCTGACTTCATGTGTAGAACTATTCAATTAACAAATGAGTTAATTGAGTAACTCAATGCTTCATGAATCCTAGCCCATTGCTTAAGTGTAATATATACTATTTAAGAATAATTGTTATCACACTTATTCAATAGTATTGCTATTGCACTATTTTGTCTCTTATGTGATTTACCCATATGAGATATTCTAAGATTCAATATGCTTTGATAAAGCATAAAGATCTCACTCATTATGTTTTGCCTAATTCATATATGTACTCAAATTGCAATTATGCTACCTGAGTAGAATATGAATTCATCTCAAACTTAGGTTCTATTAATGTGGAGTTGTTATAACCCATACCGTAGCATGTGTTATACACCATGTTGATCAATGAACCATTTGAGCCATGTCCTCAAATATCAATCATTCACACCCAATTCTATGTGTAACTTATACTATTATGAATAAGTGTTGTCACACTTTATTCAGTAGTGTTCTGTTACACTATCCTATACCTATGTGAATATATTCACATGAGTTATTCTAAACTCTATTCATGCCTATACAAAGCCCAGGATTATTATCCTTACATCGTAATCTTGGAGGATCAATCTTTTCCAATCACTTGACCATCCCAATCCAATGCCTACCTAGTTTGTGTTCACATGTATTGAACTATTCAAATTACAAATGTGCAAATTGAGTACTTCAAGCATTCTTAAAACCTAGCCTAGTTCCTAAGTGCAATAGAAGCTATTCAAGAGTAATCACTGTCACATTTGCTCAATAGTGTTGTTGTTGCACAAATTGACTCTTGTGTATTTTATTTCACATGAGCATTTCCTAAAACTCTTATGCTTTGATAAAGCATAAAAACTTCATCAATTATATTTGCCTAGACCAATTCTCTCTCAAATCACATTGATCTTCCCCAGCTGAGCTCTGAAACCCATATCTCACAATTCATAATTCCTTTGCCATATCTTTCTATCATAACATCTCAATAAATCTAAACTGTTAAACAAACACCTTTCAATTGTTTGATTTGTTTGATTGTGTTTGTATGGATTGTTTATGGTATGATATTTCTGTGCTATAGTTTGTGCGAAGAGCTACGAGCTTAGCTGAGAGAAGCGAAACGTCGTGATCTTCAAAAAGGCAAGTGACACACATGTTCCCTACCCACTTTACTTATGCATTAGTATATTCACCTCTTGTAGTATGCATGATAGGTGCTTTACTCAACCGTTTTATCAAATGCTTAGATCCTAGTAGTGTGTAGCTATCCTTCAAACCCCACCTGATAGGATGCTAAATACTTTGTTAATATTGATGCCATGCTAAGATCACTTGAAAAGTGTTTTGTGAAAAGTTAAGAACTTCAACTAAAATGAAACACCTGGGTGGAATGGTTTGATAAGATGAGGCGAGGTAGGTGGGTTCTGGGACGCAAGCCTCATAAGAGGATGTGGGAACAGAATGCCGCTCGGGATGGCCACCCAGGAATAAAGAGATGGCTATGTCTTCCATGCTTAGTGTACTTCCAGTGCAGCCTTATGACATTATGGGCTCTGTCTTGACTGATTAGAATGTGGGAGTGCAACTTGTCGGCAAGAAGAGGTGGTAGTCAAATTATAGGTTGGGAACGGTGCTTGCCAAGTTAGTTGTCCTCTCCTTCTAAAAGGTCTCGTTTCATTTTATGTATGGGCATAAAATGAATCTTAAGGTGAAAGTGCACAACCCTTGCAAGGTGTTTAAAACTAATCGATTAGCCGTGTCCTCGGTTATGGACAATTGAGTCTCTAGACATGGAATGTACGGAAGAATCTCATCACCGTTTCTGAATTATTAAAATTTGTCTAGAAACCCCTAGGTAGGAACTAAGGACCATACACTCCGAGGGGTGGTGGTGTCTGAGGTTCCAAACTTTGTTGAGTTGCGCCCAGAACTACATACCGGCCAGTATGTAGTGTATGGGGGTTGTCTTGACCCTTGAAAAATAAAATTTGTTGAAAGAAAGTATTAAAATGGATTTATAGGATAAAATTGGCTTTATGCAAATCAGCCTATGAGATCTACCAGCCAAATGTCATGTAGTATAGGCTTTCCACAAAAATGCCACCAAATATGTGTCATTTGCCAGTACATCATTGTACTGACCCCTTTGGGGCTGCATATTCAAACGTGCAGGTTTTATTTCGAGTAAGGAACCAGGAGTAGGATCTCGAGCTTACATTCCAACACGTCTGCCTGTGGCACTTGATGAAGATGGAAGCTCACTGCAACTATGCTTTATGCTGTGTACTCATAAGGTAGAAGACCTATGTAACTGGATTTACGATGTAATATTGATGCTATTGCAATGATTACTATATTTTGTACTGTGGTGCTATCTACTGATCCAGGGAATGGCACAGATACACAGGAGATTTGCCTTTAGTAAAAGGCGGGTCGTTACAAATGGTATCAGAGCATAGTGTTGCCTGTAGGATCGAGACCCTAGGTTTGGAATTAGAAATAGGAAGACCCTAGGATAAAATTCTCTATCTCATCTTACTTCTATTTATTAAAGAAAAATGTTTGCATTCTGAACTCCTTGTATTCTCTCCTACTTCCTCTCCAAATGTTTCCTAATACTATAGCTGACCCTACCCTGAAATCATCAACAAAGGATAGAAGATCACAATGTGCCAGAAGTGTGAGACTGATACTCCATATATTTCCCTTGACTCAATATAAAAGAACTTGGAGAAAGACTCAAGTGGAGACTTCATAATACTCAGCACGACCTCAAGGAAGAATAGGAAGACACTACTACATTGAAGGAAACCATAACTTCAAGGTGACATGGAAAAATTGGTATCTGAACTTAGTGTTCAAGGAGACCTCATCAAAACCAAGGACGAGCAAATTGCCAATCTATAGAAGCAGCTAGACCAGAACAATGGATTTGCATGAAAGAGAACCAAGAAACCTTAGTTGGACTTCCATTTAGGAAATTTTAATAAGCAACGACGTGTAATAGACGTTATGGTCATACCGACTTGTGGATGATCGTACCTTCCCGTTTGTTTGAAAACTAGTTTGCTTGTTATGATGAATGTTGTTAGATATTGCTTGTAGGATAAATTGTTTTGATCTGTTTTGTTTTGGGTAAGATTTTATTCTTTAGATCTCTTCTATCTAATTCTTATCTATGCAAGGACCTAAACTTGCCCTAAAGCCCAAACCAAAGTTTTCTCAACGACAGAACAACTACAATGACCCTCAGTTGGAGATAAGGATTCAGAGTACAACAACAAGAGATAGTGTTTCGAGTACAAGAGACTGGAACATTACGCAAGAGACTGCACAAAGGATGATGCCCCAAGACTCCAGTAAGCTAGGATAGCTAAAGGATACCTCGCAAACAATAAGAAGACACCCCAAGGTATAGCTAATGTGGAAGTAATACTATTCAACCACCTCATGCAAGAAAGGTGGAAAGAGCAAACAGAGCAATGGAAAGAGCAAACAGAGCAATGGAAAGGATTTCAATTCCTCTTAAATGGCATACCAAAGGATCTACAACTTAAAGTTTATTGCCATGAGCTTTGTTAAAAACCTCTAGCTAGGAACGATAGATTTTGTTTTCAAATTTCAAAATAGATTTGGGAACTTTGTTCCAATTTCAACAAAACTTTTGTTTAAAAGCTAGTGAGGTTGACCAAGAGTTAGAATGCGAGATGCACCAAACCAAATACAAGGTAATGATTGAGTGCGACATGGATTCGCGCCCATGACGACTACTCATATTGTTCGCTCTTGTATGCGGAATGGTAAATCTAGAGAGACATACCTACATGAGAGATGACGTCGTTAAACCATAACCTTAGGAGGATAATATGTTACATCCCTTATAGTGAGCCAGTGGCCAAAACGTAGGAATACGGCGAGAACTTGGACTTTTGAACGACTACACATTAATCAGAAGCGTTTTGCTCAGTGGACCTTGAAGGCGACGACTGTTCAGTTTTAATGACTACCAGTTCAATTCACCTCCCCGACTCTTCGTTTCGACTCCCCACGCGGCCCGTTTGACTACATCCCTGAGCCTATAAAAGAGAAGTCACTCCTCTCCAGAGAATCACAACAGAGACAACCACCACTACCTATGAGAATGCCTCCTGATTCCAAAGCTTTACGCCACCGAAGTCTACCCCATCCCGATCTGTGATGTTATGAAGCAACCCTCCGAATCCCTAAAACTACTTTCCTACCCATGAGAGCTTCGTTAGATCCCTTATCCTTGCAAAGGAGTTCATCTTTGAGATATGATCAAGTTGTTCAGCGCCTTTCTACAACTATGAAGACGGTTGCTAAAGGAATTCTTAAGGACCATCTGGTACTAGTGGCAGATAGCTTGATGAGCACTGGTATCAAGAAAAGATTCAACAATGCTGGTTATAAGGCGACCTTCCGTCCCTTAAAGGTGCAAGTACCTCTTACAGAGTCCACCCTGTTTACCCCTATGAAATGCATGAGAAGACTGCAGAGAGATGCCATCCTAATTCATTGGGATGTGTGGTCTCATCATGTTCGTGGGGCAAGCATGCAGTACTTGGCACTGAGTTATCTTTTGAGATTCTGTAATGAAAATCAGCTAAAAAGCAACAAGGAGTATGGCGATAGCCTGTATGCTGTCTTGACCTTGGTGAGGACCGACCAAGAAAAGGCTAGATACACATTCTTGGAAGATGTACAACAATCAGGAAAGTTAATAGAACAGAATGGTGTCGTGGAAAATTGAAGAGCAGAATGGTATAAGGAAGCAACCGTAAGATGAAGAACCTCTAAGGATGATGATAAGGAAGTTGAGGAGATGAGAGGATACCCTCTCAGCTTGGTCTTCTGAATGACCCAAAGAGGAGACAACTCATCTTGGTCCTCTGAATGAACCAAAGAGTGACTCCTCAGTGTCCAAAGTAGTTCAACAACTACCCCGTTGAATAGAAAGCTCTACAATAGAGTAAGGTTACCTCAAGCAACCCCATAAGGAAGGTTGGTGCCCGGATTTGTGAATAGACACCCACCAATTGTAAATAAAGATGTGGACTACCTTGTTGATGACAACGCAATGGATGATATCTGCTTATCACCAGAATTGGATGGAACCCTTGGTATGCCCACTTTAGAACATAGTTGTGAACATCAAAATTTCTGAGAAGGGCAATTCAAGGAAAATGGCCCAACGGTGAATGCAAGCTGGGAACAAAATGCAAGTGCCTAAGGAAGCATCAAGATACCACCAAGAGGAATTTTATTTTAAGGGTGGTAGCCACCCAGATACCTAAACCCAGATAACCTAATACCTACTTTCTTTCTAGCCTCTTCAATCTCGAGGACGAGATTTCTTTAAGGGTGGTAGTCTGTAACGACCCAAGATTTTATCAAATTTTGGGGGAAAATTTTCGTTTTTATTTTGCTTGTGTTGATTGAAAATTTACAGGGATTTAAAACTTTTTGAGTTTATTTGAAAGCTTTGTTTGAAAACTATTTAAAATCCTCTATTTATTTCTAGAAGAACTTCTTTGAGAAAGAACAAGTATTAAAATGTTATTTTCATTCTCCTTTATTCAAACCCTATTCAGCTTTATGCAAGCTTGCTTGCAAAAGATTGTTTTACAAAGTTTACTTTATTCAATAAAGGTTGATTTTTCAAACCATATTTGAGTGTGTTTCTCAATCATTATTTTATAAACTATTATTTTACTATTTTAGAAAGAATCGAGTTCAAACTCTATTTCTATCCTTCTATGCAAGCAAAGCCTTTAGGCTTAATTGAGATCTTTTATTAAAAATCTTGTTTTGGTTCTGAAAACCTGTTTATTACTGCCCTAGTTTGTTCCTCTGATTTTTAGAAAATTTTACAAATTGGTTTGGCTTGATTTGGATTCAATATGCAAATTCTAGAAAGGAAATAAGAAAAACAGAAAAGGAAAAGAAGAAAAGGAAACAAAAACTAGAAAAGGGCCTCGGGGAACCCCTTTCGGCCCAGAAGAGGATCCAGCCCGCAGCCCAGGAAGCCGAACCCGAAAGGGTATCTCTGCCTCCTCTCTCCCGACGCTGACGCGTGGACCCCACCAGTCAGATCTTCTTCTTCCCCGGAAATCCCTCTCCTTCTCTCTCACTGGAAACGGCCGGAGTAACGCCCCCTCTTAATCCCGATTAATGCCTGCCATTTCGATCCCTCTCCTGTACCTATAAATAGCCCTGGGCATCCTCTCCCTCTCCCCTTTTGTTTCTCCGCTCGAGCCACAGCAAGGACGGCGAAATCCCTCGCCGGAGCCCCGCAAACCTGCAGGTATTTCCGATTGAATTCGGCGCCGCTAGTAAGCCCCAGCCCTCCCTCTCTCTTCTAGCTCCTTCACCTCTCCCAGGCGCCCCTCCCTGACTTGTTCCCCTCGTCCATTCTGCAGGAGATCGAGGAGAACATCAATGGCCGAAGCCCACCGCCGCCCATAGCCGCTCCAGCCACCTCCCCCTCCCTCTTCTGGAAGCAATCGAGTGCGCCGTCACCACCATCGAGATCCCCATGCCCTCCTGTACCTCGTCCTACCGTCGCGGTCATCTGGAAGCCGTCTGAACCCGCCGGAGTTTGAACCAGAGCCGCCTCGCCGGTGAACTTCGCCGGAACCCTAGATCTCCCCGGTGAGCACCTTCTCTTTTTAATCACTGCCGTTGGATCTCAAATCTAAGGCCCAGAATAGACCACTTAACGAATCGGTATCAGTAGAATCTAGGCCGCCAGATCCCCTTTAGATCCTACGGTCCAGAGGGCCTATCCATCCGAACCGGTACCGGCGAATACCGTCACGCCACGTGGCCTTCCCAGATTCAAACAGATTGTTAAAACATAAATTGAATCAGATTTCATCCAAAACTTTGATAATTCATATCTTTTGATCCATAAATCCAAAAATAGCAAATAATATATCGTTGGAATCCTTAGGAAGTCTAGAATCCAGAAGTACCATAAAATCTTATATTTTATGGGATCAATTTGAAACTAATTTCAAATTGGTATCAAACCTTCTGTTAGCATGATTAATTCATATCTTTAGTTCTGTTAGTCCAAAAATTACAAATTTGTAGTCTCTGGAATCCTCTCAACTTGTAGAACATCATAGAATCAAGAAAATTCAAATTTGATACGTGCACACACTTTGTGCATTCAAATTTGTCCAAATCACTATTTCGGTGATAATTCAATTTCTATAACTTATTTTTGAGTGATTCCAATTGCAGTGACTTTGTATTACTGCAAGCCATCCAATAGCATCACTCCCATAATTTCTTGAACCATGTCACAATTATTCAAATTCTAACATGAGAATTTGAGTAATTTCCACTATAGGAATAAAACTATTTCTTGTAGCAATGTTCCTTTCTACTTTAGTGAATCCTATACTCATACCTAGCTATCAAATAACATCTTGATCAAGATCATATCTACTTAGACCTATCTTATCTAGTTCACACATATTCAAATTACAATTGTGTTGTTTGAGTAAAGTGTGATACATCTCAATCATAGAATTCTATTCTTGCTATCTTTGTGGTGTTGATCTAATCAACATTATAGCATCTATCCAATACTCCATGTACCCAATAGAAACCTTAAACCATAATCCCAAATGTTATCTACCCATACTCAATCCTCTGTCCACTTGATCCTGACTTCATGTGTAGAACTATTCAATTAACAAATGAGTTAATTGAGTAACTCAATGCTTCATGAATCCTAGCCCATTGCTTAAGTGTAATATATACTATTTAAGAATAATTGTTATCACACTTATTCAATAGTATTGCTATTGCACTATTTTGTCTCTTATGTGATTTACCCATATGAGATATTCCAAGATTCAATATGCTTTGATAAAGCATAAAGATCTCACTCATTATGTTTTGCCTAATTCATATATGTACTCAAATTGCAATTATGCTACCTGAGTAGAATATGAATTCATCTCAAACTTAGGTTCTATTAATGTGGAGTTGTTATAACCCATACCGTAGCATGTGTTATACACCATGTTGATCAATGAACCATTTGAGCCATGTCCTCAAATATCAATCATTCACACCCAATTCTATGTGTAACTTATACTATTATGAATAAGTGTTGTCACACTTTATTCAGTAGTGTTCTGTTACACTATCCTATACCTATGTGAATATATTCACATGAGTTATTCTAAACTCTATTCATGCCTATACAAAGCCCAGGATTATTATCCTTACATCGTAATCTTGGAGGATCAATCTTTTCCAATCACTTGACCATCCCAATCCAATGCCTACCTAGTTTGTGTTCACATGTATTGAACTATTCAAATTACAAATGTGCAAATTGAGTACTTCAAGCATTCTTAAAACCTAGCCTAGTTCCTAAGTGCAATAGAAGCTATTCAAGAGTAATTACTGTCACATTTGCTCAATAGTGTTGTTGTTGCACAAATTGACTCTTGTGTATTTTATTTCACATGAGCATTTCCTAAAACTCTTATGCTTTGATAAAGCATAAAAACTTCATCAATTATATTTGCCTAGACCATTCTCTCTCAAATCACATTGATCTTCCCCAGCTGAGCTCTGAAACCCATATCTCACAATTCATAATTCCTTTGCCATATCTTTCTATCATAACATCTCAATAAATCTAAACTGTTAAACAAACACCTTTCAATTGTTTGATTTGTTTGATTGTGTTTGTATGGATTGTTTATGGTATGATATTTCTGTGCTATAGTTTGTGCGAAGAGCTACGAGCTTAGCTGAGAGAAGCGAAACGTCGTGATCTTCAAAAAGGCAAGTGACACACATGTTCCCTACCCACTTTACTTATGCATTAGTATATTCACCTCTTGTAGTATGCATGATAGGTGCTTTACTCAACCGTTTTATCAAATGCTTAGATCCTAGTAGTGTGTAGCTATCCTTCAAACCCCACCTGATAGGATGCTAAATACTTTGTTAATATTGATGCCATGCTAAGATCACTTGAAAAGTGTTTTGTGAAAAGTTAAGAACTTCAACTAAAATGAAACACCTGGGTGGAATGGTTTGATAAGATGAGGCGAGGTAGGTGGGTTCTGGGACGCAAGCCTCATAAGAGGATGTGGGAACAGAATGCCGCTCGGGATGGCCACCCAGGAATAAAGAGATGGCTATGTCTTCCATGCTTAGTGTACTTCCAGTGCAGCCTTATGACATTATGGGCTCTGTCTTGACTGATTAGAATGTGGGAGTGCAACTTGTCGGCAAGAAGAGGTGGTAGTCAAATTATAGGTTGGGAACGGTGCTTGCCAAGTTAGTTGTCCTCTCCTTCTAAAAGGTCTCGTTTCATTTTATGTATGGGCATAAAATGAATCGTAAGGTGAAAGTGCACAACCCTTGCAAGGTGTTTAAAACTAATCGATTAGCCGTGTCCTCGGTTATGGACAATTGAGTCTCTAGACATGGAATGTACGGAAGAATCTCATCACCGTTTCTGAATTATTAAAATTTGTCTAGAAACCCCTAGGTAGGAACTAAGGACCATACACTCCGAGGGGTGGTGGTGCCTGAGGTTCCAAACTTTGTTGAGTTGCGCCCAGAACTACATACCGGCCAGTATGTAGTGTATGGGGGTTGTCTTGACCCTTGAAAAATAAAATTTGTTGAAAGAAAGTATTAAAATGGATTTATAGGATAAAATTGGCTTTATGCAAATCAGCCTATGAGATCTACCAGCCAAATGTCATGTAGTATAGGCTTTCCACAAAAATGCCACCAAATATGTGTCATTTGCCAGTACATCATTGTACTGACCCCTTTGGGGCTGCATATTCAAACGTGCGGGTTTTATTTCGAGTAAGGAACCAGGAGTAGGATCTCGAGCTTACATTCCAACACGTCTGCCTGTGGCACTTGATGAAGATGGAAGCTCACTGCAACTATGCTTTATGCTGTGTACTCATAAGGTAGAAGACCTATGTAACTGGATTTACGATGTAATATTGATGCTATTGCAATGATTACTATATTTTGTACTGTGGTGCTATCTACTGATCCAGGGAATGGCACAGATACACAGGAGATTTGCCTTTAGTAAAAGGCGGGTCGTTACATCTAGACGCAATGAAATGCCTATGAATTATTATCTTGTTATTGAACCATTTGACTGTTGGGGATTTGACTTTATGGGTCCTTTTCCTCCTTTAGAAGGTTATACTCATATACTTGTTGCTGTTGATTATGTTACTAATTGGGTAGAAGCTATACCTATGAAGAGTGCCGATGGTGAGACCTTGTTAAAGATGCTTAAGGATGTTACTTTTCCTAGGTTTGGTGTGCCTAGATATCCTATGACTGATGGAGGTTCTCATTTTATTCATGGCGGTTTTAGGAAGACTCTTGCTAGATATGGCATTAATCATAGAATTTCTTCTGCTTATCATCCCCAAACTAGTGGGCAAGTAGAGCTATTGAATAGAGAGATCAAGTCTATCTTGTAGAAGACTGTTAATAGATCTAGGAAAAACTGGGCTAGCAAGTTGAACGATGCTTTATGGGCTTATAGAACTGCTTATAAGAACCCCATTGGCATGTCTCCTTACAAAATGGTTTACGGAAAAGCATGTCACTTGCCTTTAGAATTAGAACACAAAGCTTTTTGGGTAGTGAAAGAGCTTAATAGGGATTTTAAACTTGCCGGTAAGAAATGGTTGCTTGATTTGAGTTCTTTAGATGAGTGGAGACGTGAAGCTTATGAGAATGCCAGACTTTTTAAAGAGAAAGTCAAGCAATGGCATGATAGGAGAATTCTTAAGAGAGAATTTCATGTTGGTGAGAAAGTTTTATTGTATAGGTCTCATCTCAGATTTTTTGCAGGAAAATTACTCTCAAAATGGGAAGGACCCTTTATTATTGAAGAGGTGTATCAGTCAGGTGCGATAAAAATTGCTTCGCTTAAAGATAACACTACACAAGTGGTGAATGGGCAAAGACTCAAGCATTATATTTCTGGAGATTCTTATAATGAAGATATCGATGTTATTCAAGTGGTGACTCCGGAAGAATTCATCAAAGAACATATGCAGGAAACAGCAGATTCCATTTTCGAATAGGTAATAGTTCTAGTCAGAAAAAGTTCGCGTTAAACTTTTCTGTTAATACTTTTGTTGTTTTTATTAAATATGGAAAATCACGAGACGAAAACGAGTTGAAAACGGAGCCCGGAGGCCCCACACCACCTGGTGGCACGGGCCCCCTGCTGGCCGCGCCACCCTGTGGTGTGTCCGCCTCGAAGCTCATTTTCATCCCGGTTTCCTCCTGTGCCTTCATTTTGATGTTTAATTTTCGCCTATATAACCCCCCGGATTGCCCAAGGTCTGTATATCGTGTTCTCGTCGTGTTCTTGTTTCGATCTGTTTCTGTCAGGAGTTGTTCTCAATTTTAGAGGCACCATGGCCTCCGCAAGCAACGACAAGGAGAAGACGCCTTCAGAAGATGATCACCAAGACCCCAAGTTGAAGGAAGAGGTCGAGAGTGAAGCTGAAGGAGAAGAAATAGAAGAAGAACAGCGTTCGTGCACTCGCTCTGTCATCGCAAGCATTAGGCTGGTGATGAACCCTAACAAGTTCAAGAGGAGCGCGTGGATAAGCACTGGAGGGGGTGTTCCACGCCACACTTTAGCTCCATGGACATCTTCTTCAGGGAAAGAAAGCTCCAAATGTGAAGAAGAGTGGGGAAATAATTCCAAGAGATGGAATTCACAGTCCGACATGTTCATGAACCATACTGAGCATAATTCGGAGATGATTCATAATCTCACCTACAAGATTGATGAGTTGAAGGAACTGATTGAGAAGCTTATTAAAGACTCACCACCACCTCTGAAGGAATAATTCGTCATTGGTATTGGCATCCCCTTGGCTTGTTCCAAGCTTGGGGGAGTGCCGTGGTATCACATCATTACCTTTTACCCATTTACTTTTCAAATAGAGTCATATCATGAATAGAGAAATTATCTTATAGAATAGTTTGCAGTGTGGAAGTATCCTGCTTTAGTTGGTTATCTATGTATCCCTTGGTGTGAGTTGCGGTTATGAAATATTCATGAGAAGTCTTATCATTTACTTTCTGTGCACTTTATTTTAGTTTGCAATCTTTCTTATATGATTAGTCTTGTTGATTAGTATTGGTATCACTTTGGGAGCATGAGTAAATCTAGTTGGTTTTGGCAAACTTAGCAATGGTTAGTAGCAACAATACCTTGAGGCTTGAGTAGAAAGAGGGAAATACTTGTAGATACATCATTTCAGCTTTCCTTCATGATTGGCTCATAAGCATTAGTATTCTCAAGCTAAAATCATTTGTACTTTCAAGGAAGTTTGCATGATTGTTTTATATCACATATATGTTTGTTTGTTTCATGCAACTCTTATGCTTGCTAACCAGCCTTGCTAGGGAAAAACCTGTACTGAGAGGGAATACTTCTCGTGCAACCAATTCCCCAAAACCAAGTTACTTCCAAAGTGTCCACTATAAATTCATATGCATGGTATTTCAAGCCATTCCAAGTAAATTTTCATGTGCTACCTTTCAAAAATCTTCAACTACTTCTCATTTTGTGCCACTGTTTTTAGCTCATGAGGACGTAGTGGTTGAGTTTGTTATCTTCCATACAAAATTGAGTACCCCTCGACTTGCATGCTTCATCTGCTCGTCACTAATTTTGCAAGGGAGCTGGTCAGACCATTATAACAAAAAAAGAAAAAGAAAAGAAAAGAAAAGGCACTCCTCCATGGTATGTGAAAGTTGGTGGGCACCCGATGGAATCGGCTAGCCATGGTTTGTGAAAGGAAAAGTGGGGAGGAGTGCCAAACTATAAAAGAGCACAATTGTGCCAATTAATCAAATATCTTGGAACCGCTCTCACTTGTTTAGTATGGAAGATGGCAAGAACTCCGTTGCTAGTCGTTGACAAAGACAACCACCTCTCAAAACAAACTTTTACCTCTGTTTTACAAATGAAAAGCTCTAGCACATGTTTAATCCCTGCTTCCCTCTATGAAGGGCCTATCTTTTACTTTTATGTTGAGTCAACCTATTCCCCTCTATCTCAAGAAAGCATTTGAGTTGTTATGTTTCATTCATCCATATGTTGATTTGTTCAATCATGTTTACTGTCTTCCTTTGTTTAGTACGATGCTTTTATCTGAAAGAATATACCTTTGAAAGCTATCTATGATTGTAAAGAGATTGTTATGGTTGAGCATGTGATTTTTGTTTTGTAAGCTCTGATATAAAAAGCTCCAATCGAAATATAAGTATAGTCTGTTCATTGTTCTCTGACCAAGAACAAAGGTTTGCCATCAACAATCATGATTTACCTTGTGCGTCTTTATTGTGATTCCCTTTGCTTATTGCAAGTCAAGTTATATGAAGGGAAGTTGCTGTCTATTATGACTTGTGCCTTTGTAAGTGTGATGCTTCTTATCCGTATTTTGTTTGTTGACACTTCACTCCATAAACCTATGGTCATGTTTACCGAGTTCAGTTTTTGCTTGGGGACAAGCGAGTTCTAAGCTTGGGGGGGTTGATACATCCATTTTGCATCACTATTTTATATCATAATTTACTGCTATTCATTGATATATTTCATATTTAGAGATGATACTTATGTTGTTTCCTCTGTTTTCGCATGTTTGATGATCATTGGAGAACTTCCTGTCGGAGTCAGGATTCTGCTCGAAAAAGGACCGTCAAGACACCATATTTCTAAAGATCAGCAATTCCAGGAAAATACCCAGAAATTCATATTTCATCAGAAGACGAAAGTAGCCAGAAGGAGAGAGCGAGGGGAGCAGCCGGGGGCCCACACCACTAGGTGGCACGGGCCAGCCCCTGGCTGCGCCACCCAGTGGTGTGGCCACCCTGGGCCACTTCTGCCAGTGCCCCCTCGCATATATTGTCGTCCCCAAAAACCTAAGACAGGGGGAGGGGATCAAACATAGACTCCACCGCCTCTGCGGGGCGGAAAATACACAGAGAGAGAAAGCTCTCTGGCAGGCAGAAATCTGCCGGGGAAATTCCTTCCCGGAGAGCGGAGATCGTCACCATCGTCATCGCCATCGATCTGGACTTCATCGGCAACATCATCATCACCATCATCAGCACCTTAATCACCACCATCGCCACGCCATCCCACTGTAACATCTTTGGTTGAATCTTGTCCAATTCTTAGAGGAAACTTTCCCAGTGTTGATTACTCTTGTAGTTCATGCTATTGAATGGAACCGTTGAATTAAGGTATATGTTTAGATTGTTATTTACCATTATTTCACCTCTGGTCTTTATCCATATGATGTCTTGTGAGTAGTTCGTTTAGTTCTTGAGGACATGGGAGAAGTCGAGATGTTAGTAGTGAAATTATGTTGAGTAATATTTAATGGTTTGATATTTATATGTTGTGGTGCTATTTCACTAGTGGTGTCATGTGAACGTCGACTACATGATACTTCACCTTTATGGGCCTAGTGGAATGCATTGTGTATGTGGCCTCTAATTGTGGGGTTGCCGGAGCAACAGAAACCTAAACCCCCGTTAGGAAACCATTGCACCAGGGAGTGTAGGATCTCAGAGTTTAAGGCTGTGGTTAGATTTATCTTAATTACTTTCTTGTAGTTGCGGATGCTTGCAAGGGGTATAATCACAAGTGTGTATTAGTCCAAGTTGGGGTAGTGCATTAGAATAGGTTCACCCCCATAACACTTATCAAACCAATGAAGATTACTTAGCTGCATGAAGCGAAAGCACTCGACATAAACTCCCGTGTGTCCCCAGGAACGTTTGGTAATCATAAGTTACACAACTGGCTTGTCCTTTGCTCTAGAAAGGATTGGGCCATTTGCAGCAATTATTATTATTGTCTTTTATTTACTCGTACTTTATTTATCTGCATTACCAAATACCCCTAAAAACCCGTTTGCTAGTATTTACAGTGAATCCTTGATCAAAACTGCTTGTCAACACCTTCTGCTCCTTGTTGGGTTCGACACTCTTATTTATCGAAAGTACTACGATACACCCCCTATACTTGTGGGTCATCACTAGGCCCCTGGGTTGGCCCAGTTGGGCTGCTGCTCCCTTTTTTGTTCTTTTCTTTTTCTATTTTCTGCCTTTTGTTTCTATTATGTTTTGAAACCCAAAACTGGTTTGAAAAATGAATCTTTCAAATCTGTAATTTTGAATATTGAGTCAGGGTGTTTGGACAACCCTAAATACAATATTTGGAAAACTTTCATTTGAAAAAAAAATTATTGGGATAATTCATAATGCCTCACATGAGCCTTATGATTCCTTTTTAAAATAATCTTCTGCTTCTGAAATTTCAGTTCAAAGTTTTATTTCAGTGCTACTATAATGAGTATGAATGCATGCTGAATTTGAATTTAAATACTTGGGATGTTACAGGCCCAATAGACGCAACCCTATGAGATACTTGGTATAAATAAGGACCAGCTGCTGGTCTTATCTCTAACTCCACTCGACAGCCACCTCTTTCATCTTTAGGTCCCCGAATAGCTCACCTGTCCGTCCAGGCAGAAGGCAAGCAACATCTGGCCAGAGACACGATGACCTCCCGGTAGCCTTTTGGAGGTGGATGCGATGGCCGGACGTGCCTCCGACACCTTTGCTCAAGCCGCCTCGACCTCGCCATCCACCATGGCAATGATGCCTGTGAGCACTCGCCTTCCAAAAGGTAGCTTTCCCGATCTTAGCTTTTTCGATCTTAGATTACACAATTTCCTAAGTGTGCTATAGTACAGATCTCACATACGCACTGCTAGCAATGCAAATTTGCTTTCTTCCTTCTAGATCTACTGTTACTTTTATGCTTATGTTATTAGAATAGTTCTAGATCTACTTTACTATGTTATGATACATGTACTTTCTGATGCTAAATATTTAGGATGAATGCATAGACTGTTAATAAGGACTACTATATTGTGTTAATAAGGACTAATATTTTTTTTGAAGCTTTAAACAGTGGGAGAGCTTCCCACTACAATTTTTATAAATTAGCGTTTATGAAAGAACTGTACATAGGTCCTAACAACTAAAAAAAAATACAAAATAGAATGGAAAAACACAGCCTGTACAAACTGATCTTTTCTAGGCAATACTAAACTCTACTTTGGAGCCATTTCTTGAAAGAACTAGCATACTTCTTCTACATTCTATGGCTGACCAATCTGATCTCTTGAAGGTAGATAGCCTTCTATGATTGAAAAGTAGGAATGACATTATTGAAGATCTTATTGTTTCTCACAATCCAAATCCTTCAAGTCGACAACATGATTATTTCCATTGTGAAAGGCACTTGTAGCATTGCTTGAATGTCCTCAATACCTTCCTTAAGTCTCTTCTTCTATTTGGGAAGATAAAATCCAACATCTTTCTACAAACGGATAGAGCCAGAACAAGTGCTCTAAAGTCTCTTCCAAGTTACAAGTTCTACAAACACAATCATAGCTTTGTAGTTGGAAATTCTTCCTCCCAAGCAAATTCCTGGTGTTAAACCTATCATGAAGAAGCAACCATAAGAATTTTTTTGTTTTGGTTGACAAGAGGATCTCCATACCCATGAGAAATGAGTATAACTTCATGAAATCCCATCATTATGGAATAAGCTTTTTTTGTTGAGAACTCAGAAGACCCCCAAATGTATGACCAAGTATCAGTATCTTGTCTCAGATAGGTAGCTTGAGTTTGAGTACAAATCTCCTCAAGCTAAACAAATTCTTCATAGGCAATTTGATAAATAGGTAAGTGAAACAAATCTTTAATATACTATTGCTGAAGAGTTTCTCAGACCGAATAATCTGTTCTTTTTGCAAAGGAAACCAAGTGTGGAAATTTTTGGTGGAGACAAGTGTCATGCCAAAGTTCTGTCTAGAATAGAGCAGACTTGCCATCCCCCAGATTACACCTTTCCATGCCTTTATACAAATCTATAAGTTTTAAGTGTGATCTCCACCAGAAACATCCTTGTAACTTTCCTGGAACTTCTCCATTCTCATAGTATTTACTCCAAATCAAGCTCACCCATGGGATATCTTCTCTGTTATAGAATTTATGTAGATTCTTGAGCAGTAGAGCTTTATTTTGTGTCTGCAAATGGAGAACACCTAGTCCTCCTTGATCCTTAGGTCTACAAACTTTATCCCAAGAGATTAGAGCAGTACCTCTTGCTTGAACATCTTGATTCTTTTTCTTCCAGAGACAGTGTCTCATGTATTTTATTATCTGGTTAGTGATTCCCACTGGAATGTCCAGGCAACTCATATAGAATAAAGGCAAAGATGAAAGAACTGATTTAACTAATTCAAGCTTGCCTCCATAATTCAAGAAATTTGCAATTCCACATAATCTTCTTTCAACTTTGCAAACCACTGGCAGGAAATGTTCCATAGTAGGTTTAGTTAAACTCAAAGGCAGACCAAGATATGTAAGTGGAAAGCTACATGTCTGGCAACTTAGGGTGTTAGCAAAATGACACAGCTTTTCTTGTTCCATATTAATTGGGAACATATTTGACTTGTTGTAGTTTACTTTAAGCCTAGTAGACAGAGCAAAGGAATGAAGGATACTGACAAGGGTATAGATAATAGAGCCCGTCAGTTGAGTACCCCTGAGGCCCATTAAGCTAGGCCCAATTATAATACTTGTCAAAATACGAGTTCTTACCGTATGTCGATATTGTAATTTGTATCAGACCCTACCCGATCCTCGAGACCTGGCCACCTATATATAGGGGCCAGGAGGGGACGGTGTGGGACAGATTGAAAGCAAGCCAAGTTCTACACCCACGTTTACTTTCATAGACACCTTGTTTGATTGAGTTTACCTTCGAGTTCATCCGACGCCCTATCTCCCCGATCCTAAGTCCTTCATCTAGGACATTTGTCGAGTTAACCCCTCGTCAGATAGCTTTCAAACAAACAAGCTGTGTTGCATCTGCTTTCATAACTATCAATGTGTCATCAGCATACTAAATCACTGGAAAATCAGGGCACACTTGACTGTTCAAGGGGGTGTTAATAACCCAAGTCTCATTGCATTGTTCATAATTGTTTGAAGCAAGTCTGCTGCTAGCACAAAGAGGAGTGGGGATAAGGGGTCTCCTTGCCTAACACCCCTTTTACAGTAAAACTTCTTTCCAGGAACTCCATTGAGGAGCACAGATGAGGTTCCTGAAGCCATGATAAGTTGAATCCAATATATCCATTTGTCCCCAAAACCTCTTTCTCTCAGAATTTCTATGATGGTATTGTGCTCAATTTTATCATATGCCTTTTCAAAATCCAATTTGAACACTAGAATTTCTTCCTTCGATTGCTGACACTAGAAGATGTACTCAAATGCCCACCCCAGGCAATGATGTATGGAACTTTTCTTTAAGAAACCATACTGATTTTTGTGGACTAGCTTCAAAATTATATTATGTAGTCTTGTGGCCAACAGTTTTGTCAAAATCTTCATAGAACTATTGAGCAAAGAAATTGGCTTGAAATCACTTGGAGATGAAGGATCTTCAACTTTAGGAACAAGAGTTATGTATGAGGAATTAATAATCTCCAAAGAAATCTTTTCATTGTAAAAATCATTAATTAACTCCTTTATGTCAGGTCCAATTATACTCCAGGAGCTTTTGATAAATTCATTATTAAACCCATCAGGACCAGGAGATTTATCATTGGGCAGATTCTTTATGACATCTTCAATTTCTGTGTCAGAGAAGGGTGCTTCCAAAGCTTCCAAGAGCTCTGGGCACTCAGGTGTGCCAAAGAGACTACTTAGGTTGAAATGCATTGTAGGACTATCAGAGGTTCCCAGTCTTTCTTTAAAGGCAGACCACAACATATCTGCCTTCCCATCATGGTCAGTAATCTCAGCTCCAATAGCATTGTTTAGCATTGATATGTAGTTATGTCTATAACTGATTATGGCCTTAGAGTGGAAAATTTTGTATTTGCATCCCCCAACTTAACCCATTTAATTTTCCCTCTTTGCTTCCAGTAGGATTTTTGGTTCTGAAGAAGGGTTATAATGTGAGATTTCAGCAGGTCTCTCAGATTCCATTCATAGGAATTTAATGGTCTTATTTCTTCAAATGTATCCAGCAATTCAATAACACTGTTTACCTGCTCAATCTTCTTCTTGAGACATGGTAATTTTTTGGCCCATAGGCTTAAAGCTCTTCTTAAGTTCTTGAACTTTGCATTAACTATCTTAGCACTACTAGAGTACCCCCACTGGAATTTTCCATGCATTCTCAACAATTTCTTTGAAAGAACTGTGCTGCAACTAGTAGTTCTCAAATATGTAAAGTTTAGCTCTAGGGATTTTAGTCCCAATGGCTACCACACATGGTAAATGATCTGATGTTGATTTTACCAGAGGAAACACAAAAGAGGATGGATAGTTTATTTCCCAAGAGCTTGATGTAAAGAACCAATCAAGTTTTTCTAGCACAGGGACTTGTTGCATGTTACTCCAGGTGAATTTTGCGCCTTTGAGGGGTAGCTCTACTAATCCCAAGTTACTGATAGCTTCATTGAATGAAAGCATATCATTTACATCACCTCCTTATCTATTTCTATCAAAGGGGCTTCTAATGAAATTAAAATCCCCCATGATAATCCAGTCCATAGAATCAGGCATATCAATATTTTTGAACCAACCTAAGAATTGAGCTTTCCTATCAGCATGACAGGGGCCATAAACAATGGTCAAAATCCACTCATCCTTGGAAAGTTTACCGGTATATTTTATTGACAAGGAGAAATCGTTCTAAAAAGCTAACTCCCCTTTGAACAGAGCACCATTCCAAGTAGTTAAAAGCCCTCTAGAGGCACCCACAGAGGGGAGAAAATGAAATTCAGTAAATTTCCTAGGGTAGAAATTTTATATTCCATAGAAAAAGACTCCCTTTTTGTTTCTTACAGGCAAATAATGGCACACCCTGATTCCTCAATTTTACTAGATAGGGCTAACCATTTTTTCTGAGTTAATGCGCCTCAAGTTCCAGTTGAGAATTTTCCAAATTCTGTTTTTATCCATTAAAAACCAGTGTGTGAGACCACCTATCCACAGGTGGCAAGAAGAGATCATCTAAAATTATAACATCCATCTTTATACCAGCAGAGACATCATGTGACATTGTGAGCATGTTTAGCAGACTTTGCAACAATAACACACTTAGAGAGTACATAAGCTCCATAATACGAGTACAAAAGAACCAACCACACAACCAAACCCAGCAGTTAATAGATAATGATAGCTAATACATGGTTCACTAATTAGACTTTTTCTTCTTTTGCTGAAAGGCACTAGGCCCTACAGCATCTCCTTCTTTCCCCTTAACAGCAGGGACTCTCTTGCTTGTCTTTCCACTAGGAGGAGCCCTTGACTGGTTGGCCTGCTCTTTGCCCTTCTCCTGGCTCTTGCTCTTCTTCTTCAACTTTCTATCAAGGTCTTTCTCTTGCACCTTACAGAAAGAAACAACCAAGTTTTTAACAACTTTTCCATTAAGTCCAGGAGGGGCAGAATTGCATGAAAGGCAATTTTTATTGGTACAATTATCATGGTTTTTAAATCCCTCATTCAATTCAATGATTCTAGGGCTTCTCCTCACCTCAGACTCCACAAGGAGGTAATTTGGCCTTCTCTTTCTTTTTTGGAGCAGAAGGGGTAATGGGCTCATCACATAGATTCTATAGTCCTCCCTCATCATCAGGGGCAATCTCTTCTTCAGAAGTTTCTAGTAGACTACATGAAGGTTTATACTGCACACAACATTTTTTAGGTATAATAAATTTAATAGACTCTTCCTGAGCACATTCTTCAGATATAATTTCCCAAAGAGAGGAATTTAGGAATGATTTTGCCTAGCTGAATTTTTTAGGGGTAATGAGCATAAGAGTAATGAATTTAACCAACTTACTGGAATTTGACAAACCTTTCCTTTAGAATTGGAATCTTCACTTGGACAGTGAGGAGCAAAGTATTTGTGCCAAATCTTCGTGGCTTCCTCTGAAAAATAATTCTTTTGCATGTCTTCAGAGATGGGAACAAAGTGGGTTTTTGCCATTCCCACCTGCAGATGGGCCACTTCTGGTTCTACCAAGTTATCTCCATCCATTAAATCTTCAAGCCTTTCATCATTGTTGTCTAGTTCCATGTTCTGAGCTGCTGCAATTCCTTGATTTAAAACTGGCTCCTCTTGATTTGTTGCCTCTTCTGCAATTTCAGCTTTAGCATCAAAGTAAGCAAGCATAGCATATTGTACTCCCTCCCCAAGCTGCAAGAAATTGTCCATGTGCAAAGCTGGAATATCTCCATGCACAATGATAGGGCCAGGTAAAACTTCAGGCTCAAAGAAGTCCTCAATGTTATCTGCTTGAAAGTCAACAATAGGTTGATTCACTTCTCTGGAGTTCCCAACAGAGTCATCAGACGAGAAAGTGGGTGTGAGACTACTGTGATCATCAGGATGGTTAGCTTGAGCACCTTGACCAGCATTGTCAACATCCATGAGCTGTAGAGCAGCAACATCACCTTGATCAATCACATTTGCATTGTTTTCTTGTGGCATTGCCCAGTGATCTGTGGGGACCCCGGCTTACCACCCAGGATTCCCGTTATGCATACAATTCATGATCCTAAGAAGACCGTGGTGAATCCACATAATAGAGTTGGCATTACAGAATACATCATCCATTACATAACGAGTTCAAATAGTCTTACATGGCCACTTGGCCGAATTCAAATGCCACGCAGGGCAAGTTCTACTAACAGTTGTAGCGGATACAAGGGTAACGTTGGTAGCCCGTGTCATGCCTCTACCATATAGGCGACTAACCGGGAGACGGATCCTAGTTTGCATCGGCGTCGTCGAACTCATCACCATCATCATCGTAGTCTTCACCATAATCTGACCAAGTTAATAGCCAGGGACAAAGCTGTGAGGATATTTTGGAATTGTACTCACAAACCATCTAAGAGAGAGAGTGATTGACATGCAGTTTGGCTGTAGCAAGGTGAAAGGCTCTAATCTAGTTTGTTTTATACTAACATATTTTCTCTTGTCGATATAGCATGTCATACGACATCTCTATATCTTTGTTGAAAAAAAAATTTAGAAAACAGATTTGTAAAATCTCTAGGGAAGGGGGAACTCATTTATTTTCCAAGAATATCGATGGTCAATCAAACATGACCACCTCCTTTCCTCGGCAGTACCCTACAAGTACTCCGAACCACCATAGTGCTACGGCAGTACCCTCCGAGTACTCCGTCCGGCATCTTTCTCCTTTTCTTTCCAAAAACACTTTTATAAAACCAAAACTTGACATTGGGCTAAGTAACGGTCGTCCCAACCATCCATGACTGAGGACTCGGCTATTCGAATAGATTTACACTCTGCAGAGGTTGTACACTTTACCCACAAGATTCGATAAATCAGCAGGGATACCACCACGGTCCGTCATACACCAGTATGCGGGGTTCGGATAATCGAACAAAGTCTTCCATCTACCTACCCTAGTACGGGTTCCTGCCCTGTGGATTTAACCTCCCCGGCAAACCCTGGCAGCGTACCTCCATTTCCTCGAGTGTAGCTCCAGTGCCACGGCGGGAGAACCCAAGTGTCTTTCGGCCGGATAAATCCTGAAGGATCCCGATTCACTATTGCCCATACTCTTGCGACAACCCAGATTCCAGGGTCCTACAAACCCTTATATAGTGTGAGGCTCCCCGAACTAAAGCAAATAAACTTTGAACTGAGCCCCGTCCCATACCGGGGTAATGTGGTTGCACGGAGAAATTGTTCTGAGTGAACACTTAGTGATCACCAATGTCTTTTGAAAACCACCAACTCCTTTATCCTCCATAATCATCTCCATTGGTCCAGAACCATTTTTTAAAACATTTCAGTGGAGTAGATACTACTCCAAGGTTTTCGAAGACATTTTCAAGAAATCTTTTGAGTGTTCCCATCCTAGAGTTTTTGGCTCCACTAAAGGTTTCCCAAAGGCTTTGCTGCTAATCAACAAGCCACTACTACAAGGGTGAAGAGTAGGTGTTCAAGGGGGTCATCTTGAAGGATGATAACAATAGGCTTGTGGAGCTTGAGCCAACAATATAATTGCTACAATAGCTATAGCAATATAAAAAAACATGCAGTTTAATAAACCTTCATGCAACCTGCAAAAATGAGTGAATAGGATTGAGGTATGCAACAAGTTTAGATGGCTTGCATTGAGTGGCTTGTCCCTGGTCCTCCTCTTCTTGATACTCAAAGACTGCCCCCTCCTCGGTACACTCCTCGTTCGATTCTATCATCGGAAAATAATAGCACACAATAAATATACATGCATACATTCATTCACTCAATACCACACAATCAAAGAGTATCAGAAACAAACATGTTTAGAAAACAAATCAAGATTTTATAGATTTTAGTTATTAAGTTAGTCCTATTAGAAACTAGGGTTTTTCAAATAAAGCAATCACATCACCAAATCAATTTCAACTAGCATGCAGGTGGTCCTATGAACCAAGTAACACACTCAGTACACTTGCAGGTAGACAACAATCTTAGGAACCCAACAAAGTTGGATTCACCAAAAAACAATTTAGGGTTGAATTTCTATGGATTAAACAATAGTAACTATTGCTAGATCACCAAAATAATTCTCAGATATTCTCTGAGCATCAGAAAAATATGAGCTAAAGTGTTCTGGAAAGCTCTTCCAGGACACAATCCAATGAAATTAGATTTAAACTAAAATTCCTAATCTACTGCAGATAGCAATTTATCTAAGACTAAATACACAAACATCCATATTAATTACTACTGCAAATATATATATCCTAAAATAGTAAAACCAGTTGTTCATGCAAGATAACATACTAGGGTACCTCTGAAAATTGGGTGCACACTAAAATAGTACATAGAACTCAAGATTTGAAATTAAGTTTGAAAAGAGACTTAATTAGCCACTAAATTTATCATTTCATCTACATTGATGCTACAGACATGGGACCTATGTCATCTGAAAGATAACAAGTTAAGCTACTCCCAGAAACTTGAATCACCCAATTTGCATTTACAGAGAATATTCTATGAATTTCACAAGTTCACAGATCTAAACAAAATTCAAACAGATTTCATAAAAAAAAGTTTCGGGCTGGATCTAAATGAGCCAGGCCGCACAACGTCGGGCCGGCCCAGATCCGGTGAGAGGGGCACGGGATAGCGGTGGTTTCGAACCTGCCAGTGGACTAGGGTGGTCAGCCGGCGCAGAATACCGAATCGGTATGCACCGATCTCAGCCGTCCGATCAAGTGGAGATCGACGGCTCACGCTCGTCGTCTCCGCGATAGAAGACTAGGGCGACAGCGAGGCTAAGGTTTGCTGGGAAATGTCGGGAGCTCACCTAGGGCTGTTCACCGACGATCTAGTGATGGTTTCGGCTGCAGGTGCATCGGAGAAGTTCGGTGGCGGCGTCGGAGAGATGAGCGTTGTCGCAGTCGTGCGCTAACTCGCCGCCATCGCTCCGAGGTGCTGTGGCGAGGTTGGTGATGGAGTCAGCTACCGGTGGATCTAGGTCACAAAAAGTATAGCATTAGATGCATGAGAGCTCTGGGAAGCCAGAGGTGAAGATAAGAGAGGGCAGCAGCGGCGCATCTGACGGCAACCTTCCCCTTTCCTTCGGGCTTCGGAGATCTCCGGCGAGCTTGCTAGTGCTTGACAAGGCGAGGAAGAGGGTGCTTTGTTGCGTGCGAGCTTGCAGAGGAGAGGGGATGTAGGGAGAGAGCAAATAACTAGCAAAGAGGGCGAGGAGAGAGGGTGTTGGGGCTTTATATGCTCGCGGTGGTCTCGGTTCAGCGTGCAGACGTGGGAAGCGATTCGTCGGTCTGGGCGGCTCGCAGGGGATGGCATCGTGGACTAAGTCCAGTGGTGTGAGTGTGGGGCTCAAGCGCGTGCTGTGCCAACGGGCACGGGCTAGGGTTCAGTAAACGTGCAACAATTTTGTGACATGGCCAGGATGAGCAGATGACCGAGCGTGTCAGTCGAGGCTTCGATGTCGTGCAGGGTGAGGTGCGGTGCGAAGTAAAAAGGTGTGTGCCGTGCAGGGTGAGGTGCCAATGCCGTTCTTGGCGTCCAAAGCGTGCACGAGTGCGGTCAGTGCGTGGGCTGGGGAGTGGCCTATAGACGGCGTGAGCGGCGGCCAGCCATTGGGCATCGTCGACGGTGGCCAGAGGGCCCTGTTGGCGAGGTAGCAACGGGAGGCTTGCCTCCTACGCTTCAGTCTCTATGGGCATGCGTTGGGGGCGGCCTCGGGTTCCGAAAGAGAGAGAAAGAGAGGTTTAGCTTGAGCAGGCATTGGTCGGTGGGGTCCTGGGGTTTCTCCTAGGCGGTGGATTGAGGCCGATTGGGGGTGTAGGGTGGAGAGGGTGAGAGAGAGAGGAGGGCAAGATCTTGGGCAAGATTTGCCTTGGGAGCTTCCCCTCCCTTGTGTCCAGACGCATAGGACAAGGAGAATAAGAGGGAGAGAGAGATGCCAACAGGGGAGAGAGAAGGGGGGCCGGCTAGGGTTGTCTCTTGGTCGGTTTGCAAGGAGAGAGAGAATAAAAGAGAAGAAAAAAGAAGAAATAGTGGGTTTGGCCAAAATTCGTTTGAAATTTAAAAAGTTCAAAATTTGATCCAAGTGGTGGTGATGATTGGCTCAAAAGTGATCTACAAGTGGTAGAAGTCCATCTACCAAGTTTTAGAATTTTTCAATAAGTGGAGATGGGGTTTTGGTGAAGTCTCTAATTTCAAACAAAGGTGCAAAAATAAATGATCTAGAAATCCTATTATGGTGTGATCAAGCAAAGAAGCTAAGCTAGGGTTTTTGTTTCACACAAGCAAGCATCAAGACTAAAGGTTGCTGCATAAAATCATAGTACCAAACTAGATTCAATTGCAAAGGTATTTGAATTGCTGAAATTAAATAAAGCAATAATTCACAAGCATACACTCACATGAAATTATGCACACACACACACACACATGAAATCATACATGCTAGCACTCAAGCACATATCTTAATAATTTTTTTTAATTTAACCAAAAATATAGTGTTAAACTTTGGTTAGACTTAGAGATAGAGTCTAAAGAAATAAAGTTTCCTATCCACATGCATAAAAACAATCCTTAAAAGAACACACATACATAAACACACACATGCATAGGAGAACTTTTAAATCAAACTCGCAATAAGCAACTCACAAATAGTTTGAAGGTACGCAAACGTTAAAGTCTAAGGGAAAACAATATCTAATGCCATACCACAAGAGGTCACGGGCATAAACGCAAACTCAAAGATAAAGTGGGTAGTCTATCCAACTACTTGATGTCTACGCACGCGTCTGTTCTTGTAGACAGTGTTGGGCCTCCAAGTGCAGAGGTTTGTAGAGAAGAAGCAAGTTTCCCTTAAGTGGATCACCCGAACTCACGGATGAAGAGGTCAAAGTTATCCCTCTCAAGCAACCCTGCAATTATGATACAGAAAGTCTCTTGTGTCCCCAACACACCCAATACACTTGTCAGATGTATAGGTGCACTAGTTCGGCGAAGAGATAGAGAAATACAAGTAGTAGTGATGATTATAAGTAGTAAATATAATCTGAAATAAATATCGCTGCGAGCAAACATGTAACAAAACTGAATGAAAACAGTGTGCAATGCTTGGAAACAAGGCCTAGGGATCATACTTTCACTAGTGGACACACTCTCAACAAATATAACATAATTGAACCAGTGGATACTATCATCAATATGCAACTCAAAACAATTCTCCAATGGAAAACGAACACTAATCATGCGTAGGGCTACGAAGAACTCCTCAAAGACCGTATTTCCCCAAACTAGATTGTCCCACACTGTCACCGTGAACGCACTAGATGGTTCCAACAAACACCAACAATTCATAGAGACATTAACCAAAAGAGACACACATAATGCGCACACTGTGACCTTCACATCATGATACAAGGTGTCTTCGG
The DNA here is from genome assembly GCA_007115705.1 of Dactylis glomerata. Lineage (NCBI taxonomy): Eukaryota > Viridiplantae > Streptophyta > Magnoliopsida > Poales > Poaceae > Dactylis > Dactylis glomerata. The sequence goes on from QXEO01000519.1 coordinate 977,696, forward strand.
AGATTACAAATATAAAGCATGAGAGTAGCATAATATCTGAATAATAGTATCTACCAATTCAACTAGATACAAAGCTCACGGTCACATAAAGATCACATCATGGGAGAGAGGTGAACCACATAGCTACCGGTAGAGCCCTCAGCCCCGGGGGAGAACTACTCCCTCCTCATCATAGGAGACAGCAAGGTTGATGGAGATGGCGGTGATGTCGATGGAGACGGCGGAGACGACGATGGAGACCGATGGAGATGGCTCCGGGGGCACTTCCCCGTCCTGGCAGGGTGCCGGAATAGAGACTTCTGTCCCCCAAAATTTGTTGATGGCGGCGGCGGAGCTGCGGAACTCTTCTGGAAATTTTGCCAATTGTTTTAGGGTTTTCCATCGGGAGGCTTCTTATAGGCGAAGGGGAGTCATCAGAGGTGGACCAGGGTGGTCACACAATGGGTGGGCGCGGCCAGGGGCTTATGGGCCGCACCCCCCAGTTGTGTGGCAGCCCCTGGCCCCTCTCCGGCTCCCGTTTGGTCCTCGTCCTTCGTCCGGGAAAAATAGGAGTTCCAGAACTTGTTTCGTCCAATTCTGAGAATATTTCCTGTGTAGCTTTTCTGAATCACAAAAATAGCAGAAAATAGGGAACTGGCACTGTGGCATCTTGCCAATAGGTTAGTTCCGGAAATCGCATAAAAACGCCACGAAGTGTAACGAAACACAAGGCAAATGGTGTAAAAACAAGCATGGAGCATCAAAAATTATAGATACGTTTGAGACGTATCAGCATCCCCAAGCTTAACTCCTGCTCGTCCTCGAGTAGGTAAGTGATAAAAAAAGAATAATTTTTTAGGTGACATGCATCATCACAATTTGATCAACGAGGTGGAGCATTGAGTGCTGAGATCAAAGAACATAAAACATGGGCATGAAAGACATAGTCTTGATAATAGAAACTTAGCAATCATGTTATAGCATGAAAAGAAACACAAAGGAAAGATCATGAAAATGAAACAATGAAAGTCACGTGTGTGTTTCAACTATATGGAAAACATAGCAAATGGTTTTCAGATTGCCCCTCATGGAGTAGCAAAACATAAATGCATAGGACACCTTCAAGTTTTAAGAGGGTGACTAGATACAAGTAATTTAAGAACAAGCGAAACCATAATCATGAATCAATCAATAATAAACTTTGGGACTATGCACATTATACTCAGAATGACAACTATGCTCTCTTAGATAGTGCATAAAGGTAGAACGCGGAGACTCAACATAAAAGTAAAAGAAAGGCCCTTCGCAGAGGGAAGCAGTGATTAAACATGTGCTAGAGCTTTTCATTTGTAAAACAGAGAGATAAAAACTGGATTTTGAGAGGTGGTTGTCTTTGTCAACGACTAGCAGTGGGGTTCTTACTATCTTCCATACAAAAATGAAGCAAGTTTTTGAGAGAGAGATTGGCACTTTTGTGCTCTTTTATAAAGCTTGGCACTCCTCCCCACCTTTTTTCCTTTCACAAACCATGGCTAACCGATTCCATCGGGTGCCCACCAACATTCACATACCATGGAGGAGTGCCTTTTTTTCTTACTTTTTTCTTTTTTTTTCTTTTTGGAATAAGACAATATGGAAGATAGAAAATCCGACCACTACGTCCCCATGAGCTCAAAACAGTGTCACAAAACGAGAAGTGTTTTGAAGGTTTTTTGAAAGGTAGCACATGAAAATTTACTTGGAATGGCTTACAAATACCATGCATAGGAATTTATAGTGGACACAATGGCAAACTTGGTTTTTGGGAGTTGGATGCATGACTAGAGCTCATACGCAGTACAAAATGAGGGCTAGCAAAAGACTCGGAGCGACCAACTAAGAGAGCAATAACGGCCATAATCATGCATAGCGACAAAACATCATTGAAAGAAGCATAAAGTGGTTTCACAAGTCAAAAACCAAATGATCATAGAGGCTATAGGCGAATTATTTTGTAGTCAACATGTGTAAGCATGTGCCAAGTCAACCCAAATAAAGCATCAAAGGAGAAAACCAAATTAATGCTTCCAAATAATTAAAACAAGGCATGATTTTTTCAAAGGCTCATTAAGAAATCTCAGTCATTTGAGACAAGTCATGCTACAGCAAAACCACAAAGCATACTATCAAAAAGACATCAAGCACGACATGCAAAAGCCTAGGCCGCAGTCTACACAAGCTCCTTTTGTACCACTTTTTTGCATGAAATTTTTTCTCTTTTCCAACACCATTCAAACCTTTTCGAAACAACTCTTTTGATGAAAATAAACATAGACCAGTGGTCCAAATACACCTTGATGCAAAGATATAATAAGATCTGAACAAAAATCAAGGCGAAAAACAAAAGCTAAATGCAGTAGCAGAAAAAGAGAACACTCGTTGAACGAAAAGAGTGAAAACTAGAGTGTTCTTGGCAATGAAAAATGGAGCATAGCTCTCTCCAAAACAAACATGATGTGATCCAACCATTTATTGCAGCAAACAAAACAAAATAAAACTGAAAACAAAAGCAACTGACGATCCAAGAAAAACGCATAGTTCATGAAGCAATAAAAATATAGTGTCTTGAAAGGTGGCCTGATTTTTGCCGATGAAGAAGGGGTGCCTCGGGGGCATCCCCAAGATTTGACGCTTGTACCTCTTGGATATTTCTTGGGGGTTGCATGGGCATCCCCAAGATTGAGCTTTTGTCCATTCTTCATCTCATATCATCATTCTCCAATCCCTACACTTGAAAACTTCCTTCATACAAAACTTAACACAATTCTGTTAGCAACATTAGCATAAGCATGATAATAAATCAACCCCTTTTGCTTCAGGTTTCAACTCAAAACCAACACATATAAAGCATATACTACTGTAGCAACTTCCCCAAAAGTTCCGTGATCAAAAGAACTCAAAAAGAAAGCGATCGAGAGGCAAACACAAATAGTGGCAGAAATCTGTCAAAACAGAACATCTGACAAAGGTAGATTTTTTTAGAGGGTTTTCTGTTGCTCAAATCAAAAGTGTTAAACTAATAAAAGTTTGGAAATAACCTGGGTCATATGCACAAGAAATCGCAGGTCAAAAAGATATACATAGAATTTTCACGAATTTTTACGGTGCAGCACCAAAATCTGTTTTAGGACAGCAACTTCCCCAAATCTTACCTCACTCAAATTAGAGGCTTCTCTTGGCACAACAACGAAATAAAAATGATAAGGAGAGGTCATTACAGTAGTAATAACTTCCAAGCCTCAAATAAATTAAAAAGTACTGAAAATAAAACAATGGGTTATCTCCCAAGAGTGCTTTTCTTTAACGCCTTTGAGCTAGGCGCAGTAATTTGCAAAGATGCTCATGTAGGCGCCATAAAAGAGCTTAAGGCAAAGGCGCTATATAGGAACTTAAAGCAACAGAGAGCATCAAAAATCAAGTATGAAACACATTTAAATCTAAACCACTTCCTATGAAAAATAGTCTTGTAAAGAGACAAGTCATGAAAGCGCAAAGCAAAAAGCATAGGAAGGCAAAGCAAGTTCAACTTCAAGAATTCCAACAAAAAGAGGGGAAACTCAATATTGTTGAGGTTCATCAAACCATGTTTCCCTCTCTCATAGTAACTTTCAGTAGCATCATGAATAGAATTAACAATATAACTATCACATAAAGCATCCCTATCATGAGCCACATGCATAAAAGAATTAATACTCCCCACATGAACAATTGTAGTAGGAGCAGATTCAACAGAATAATTATTCTTATCACCATGATCATCAAAAACAGGAGGCATATTGTAATCATAACTAATTTCCTCCTCAAAAGTAGGTGAACTGAAAATATTATACTCATCATTGTAACCATCATAAACTAGAGGTTTAGTATCATCACAAGCTAGAGAATAGCTATTTCGCAAAGCATATTCATCAAACATATCATCATAAGAAGGAACATGGATAGTACTAATGGTACACCAATTATTAACCTTAGAATCGATACCAAAAAGATTTTCAATATCAAAAGTAGAGTGCTTTTCCCAATCATGATCACTAACATAGGTAACAGGCATAGGAACATCATCAAAATCAGAATTATCATAATCTATAATAGGAGCAACATGCTTAGGGGAATATATCGTTTCCTCTCGCCTTTTACTCCTCTTCTTCTTCTTCTTCTTACTCTTCTTACTCTCTCCTTGAGGAGGGAGAGGCTTGAAAGGCATCTTCTCCACATAATCTGGTTTACTGACAGAAACAATAGAAGAAACTTTGGAGGATTCCTCCTTTTTATTAATAAGATAGAAACATCTATTAGTCCTGTCATAGCTTGGCAAAACATCATGTTTTAAAAGATTTTGTATGTAAGTATTGGCGAGGCAATCTTTAACACAATAGAGACGACAACCACGAAGGGTGCTATTAATATCAACAACTCTCATATCTACCAAAGAAATCTTTCTAGATATTTCTTCAAACCCCAAAAATAAAGTAAGCTCATCATGCTGATTGAGAGTAATCTTGTCATCACAATACAAACTTGCGGTACTCATTCGATTAGAAAGGTGACTATTAGGGCCCGAGCATTGAAAATTAAAATGACCCATGTCATCGCAAAGCTCACAAAGAAAAGGATAAAGCTCACAAACCTTTTCACCAAGCTCATCTAGAGCCTTGAGCCACATTCGGGTTTCTTCATTCCCGTGGGTGATGCAATAATCTTCCTTGTTGTGACTCTGTTCACAAGGTCTATGTACTCCACAAAAATTAACATGCTTATAAGAAGTAGTATTTTCAGAAATTTGAGCATGTTTATTGCAATCATCAATAATGATATCACTTTCTATGCAAGTGTCTTTAAAATGTTCATGATACACGTCCCCATTTCCTTTGGGAACATTAATATGGGAAGCAAAGGCTCTAAAACAATCAACCATAATTCGAGGATCAAGCCCATATTTAGCACTAAGCTCTTGAAAATTAGCAGTTTCAGCGAAAGACTTAATGCAATCATACTCATGATTTATACCTGATCCTTTACCTTTGTTGCTATCCCAGTCTTCGATATTGTTTTGAATTGTTTCCAGCAAATCCCACTTGACGTCAGCATCTTTGCTTGTGAAAGAGCCATCAAAGCATGCATCTAGATAGTCCTTGTAATATCCTGAAAGCCTTGCATAAAAATTATTAATAACAATATTACGGGGAAGATCATGAATAGGATATTTGAGCATTAGTGACTTCAATCTTCCCCACGCTTGGGCAATGCTTTATCCCTCATGCGGATGAAAATTATAAATATAATTTCTATCTTTATAAACCTCACTAGAAGGATAGAATTTAGAATAAAAGAGAGGTACAATTTCCTCCCAATCAATGGGTCAGCCATCCTTTAGCGTCTTATACCATTCCGCAGCTCTGCCCTTTAGCGATAAAGAGAATAGCTTCTTCTTAACTCGGCTCATCGAAATACCTGCACACTTGAACAACTCGCATAATTCATGTATAAAGAGCAAATGATCACCAAGATGGACAGTTTCATCTCCTAAATAGCAGTTATCCATAGCATGTTCAAGAATTTTCATAGGTATTTTAAAAGGATGAGGAGCACAAACATCATTAGAAACATCACATATGGGAGATAAAATATCATCAGAGCAAACTTTCTCCACTAAAGCTGGGGAACTAAAAATATCATGCTTAACAAAACCAGCTTCCCCAAGCTTAGACTTTTCTATAGCATTAGCAATAACGGTGTTCAAAGCATTCATACTAACAACACTATTAGCATGCAAATTAAGCTCCAAAGGTTTTTCAGTTTTCTCTTCAAAAACTCCATATCCAAACTCGGGAAAAATACTATAGAACTCTTTGTTTTCCATTAAGCCTAACTAGTGAAAATAAAAACAAGAAACAAAAAGATATAATTGCAGAATCCAAAGGAAATAACTTTGAGCACTCACCAACAACTAAAAGACTTAGTAGCCAAAGAATGTGAGTACCTTTTGCCTTACCTCCCTGGCAACGGCGCCAGAAGAGAGCTTGATGTCTATGCACGCGTCTGTTCTTGTAGACAGTGTTGGGCCTCCAAGTGCAGAGGTTTGTAGAGCAGCAGCAAGTTTCCCTTAAGTGGATCACCCAAGGTTTATCAAACTCAGGGAGGAAGAGGTCAAAGCTATCCCTCTCAAGCAACCCTGCAATTACGATACAGAAAGTCTCTTGTGTCCCCAACACACTCAATACACTTGTCAGATGTATAGGTGCACTAGTTCGGCGAAGAGATAGTGAAATACAAGTAGTAGTGATGATTATAAGTAGTAAATTTAATCTGAAATAAATATCGCTGCGAGCAAACATGTAACAAAACTGAATGAAAACGTTGTGCAATGCTTGGAAACAAGGCCTAGGGATCATACTTTCACTAGTGGACACACTCTCAACAAATATAACATAATTGAACCAGTGGATACTATCATCAATATGCAACTCAAAACAATTCTCCAATGGAAAACGAACACTAATCATGCATAGGGCTACGAAGCACTCCTCAAAGTCCATATTTCCCCAAACTAGATTGTCCCACACTATCGCCATGAACGCACTAGATGGTTCCAACAAACACCAACAATTCATAGAGACATTAACCAAAAGAGACACACATAATGCGTACACTGTCACCTTCACATCATTATACAAGGTGCCTCCGGAGATTACAAATATAAAGCACGGGAGTAGCATAATATCTGAATAATAGTATCTACCAATTCAACTAGATACAAAGCTCATGATCACATAAAGATCACATCATGGGAGAGAGAGGTGAACCACATAGCTACCGGTAGAGCCCTCAGCCTCGGGGGAGAACTACTCCCTCCTCATCATAGGAGACATCAAGGTTGATGGAGATGGCGGTGAGGTCGATGGAGACGGCGAAGACGGTGATGGAGACCGATGGAGATGGTTCCGAGGGCAATTCCCCATCCTAGTAGGGTGCCGGAACAGAGACTTCTGTCCCCTGAAATTCATCGGTGGCGGTGGCGAAGCTGCGGAACTCTTCTAGAACTTTCACCGATTGTTTTAGGGTTTTCTATCGGGAGGCTTCTTATAGGCGAAGGGGCATTGTCAGAGGTGGACCAGGGTGGTCACACAATGGGTGGGCGCGGCCAGGGGCTGGGCCGCGCCCCCCTGTTGTGTGGGCAGCCCCTGGCCCCTCTCTGGCTCCCGTTTGGTCCTCGTCCTTCGTCCGGGAAAAATAGGAGTTCCAGAACTTGTTTCGTCCAATTCTGAGAATATTTTCTGTGTAGCTTTTCTGAAACACAAAAACAACAGAAAATAGGGAACTGGCACTGTGCCATCTTATCAATAGGTTAGTTCCAGAAATCGCATAAAAACGCCATGAAGTGTAACGAAACACAAGGCAAATGGTGTAAAAACAAGCATGGAGCATCAAAAATTATAGATACGTTTGAGACATATCACTACTCTACTCTTCCATGACGACTTCCTCCTCCTCAACATCGAAGCCATTCTCCTTGAGTAGCCTCTTGTAGTCTTGCAATTCTTTAGTTAGGGTGTTGACCTTCTCTTTAAGCTCCCTCTTGTTGGCGCGCAGCTTCTCGATCAAGTCGTGGTCCGCTTCAAGCTCGAAGTCGTTGCACTGTAAAAATCTGCTTCAGCTCTCTAACTTCTTTGTTCCTGGCTTGGATCCTCTTCTCTTGGCTCTTCCGCTCCTTCTCTTGAGTCTCGAACTTTGCCTCCATCTCCTTGATCCTCTGTTCCTGCTCTAGGTTTTGTTTGTCCTTTTTGGCAAGCTAGGTGCATAGCCCGTCGTTGTTAATCAACTCATTGTACCTCTTAACGTCGACGTCCCTGATGAGATACTCTAACTCAGCGAGGTGAGTGCGCATGGGGTCTTGTTCGCTGTCAGATAGCCCGATGACCATGCCCTACTCATCGCGTCGGCCATAGGAGTGGGAGTAGTGGTTCTGAAGCTCGGAGAATTGACGTCCGCAGAGCCGTGCTATCAGTTCTTGCATGAGGAGATGGGCGCCCGCCTGTTTGCTGATGTGGAAGGTCTTGAACTTGATCTTTTTAGTCTTCGGCTCTGTCTCGTGCCCTGGCTGCGTGATGTGGATGACCCAGACGCCCTTCTTGTGAGACTTAGTCATCTCGCTCCCATTGATGAACAGGGTAGGTAGGGACAAGGCGGTGACGATGTCGATGAGGCGCTTTTCGAAGCTGAAGTCCTTGAAACTGTCGGGCTTGGTGATGCGGAAGGTTGACATCTTTACGTTGGAACTTGACAAGTTAGCAAGCCAAAGAGAAAAACTTAACAAAAGCGCTGAACAAGAGTTAAAGAGATTTCTAACTTAGGGAAGTCAAAACTATTCCTAAGTGTTAGCAACAAAGAGAAACAAGAACAACTCCTAAATTTTCCTAAGGGTTTTCATCCAATCCTAGGGTCACAAACCTAAGGGCAACACTTTGCTCTGATACCATATGTAGCATACCTGTGCTTTATTTGTGCTAGTCCCGGATCAACTGCTAGCACACACAGTTACAAGATGAAATACCAAGAATACAAAGGTCTTTATTACAATGCTTGATCCACAAATAACATAGTTCTTTTACAACTCGAAAGGCACAATGCCATAATCCTATTACAACTCTAGAAAAAACTAAGTAAATGAACTACAAGTCTTCTTCTCTTCATAGCTCCACAGGCAGACGTGTTAGACAAAGACTCGTGACCGTAGCGCAGCAACCTTCAATCTTCTTAGTAGCCACCTGCAACATGATACGTTGCAGCCACGGAGGGTCAATACTTTGAATGTATTGGCAAGATGTCACTTTGGTGGACTCAATGGCACCTACACTTATATGCTATTTGGCCAGGTGGAGTTTGACTTAGCAAAAGCAAGCTTTTCCCTATCTTTGTAAAAACTCAAGTTTTCCTTAGCAAAATTTTGACAAGAACCTTTTGCTACCCAAGTTTACCCATCAAGTTTTAACTTAGAGAAATTGGGGTGAGGAGATTCTTGAACAGCTTCAACATCATGTCACTCAAAATTGTCCGTAACCGGGGACATGCCTAAGTACTTAGTTCGAAACACTCTGCAGAGGTGGTGCACTTTTCCCACAAGAATTGGTTAACCCATTTTGCCATGGGACTCATTTTGCCTCAAATGGCTAAGTGAAAACTAAGATGAGGCCTTTCAGAAGCATTCCCTCAGACCAAATGGACACGTTCCAACCTACCAACATCTACCACCCTCTGCCCGCCTGGCTTGAGTTCTTGCAGCTTAGTTGACCAAGACAGAGCCTATATGTCTTGTGGTTGCACTGGAAGCTTCATGACTTGAACGTCTCCAATCTCTTTGCTCCTGGGTGGCCGTCCACAAGTGAGATACACCTAGCGGTTCAGAGGTTCGACGACATGATCCCAGGGAATCAGTCAACATAACCCAATCAAAGCCACATCCACCGAGGTGATTCATTAACTTAGTTGTTTTCTTAGTTTTCCAAAACTTGATTTTCAACACTTAGCCAAAAACATGTGATAACCCTTTCCACAACAAGTGTAAAACAAGTCCTATAGCAGCAACAATTCTACTAGGAGATGCAAAGCTAGGCAAGGCTAGACAAAAGACTTAGCATAAAATCTAGCAAGCTAAGACAGGAAATCTTAAAAACACCTACACATGCATCTTCTACTAGAAAAGCTACAAGTGACAAAACTTTCAGTAGGACAAGGAAACATGGTGACACTTGCCTTGGTGAGGAGAAGAGTTGGTGCACTCGTCACAAGGGCACTCGTTGCACTCAACACAATCTACACATAAAATATTGCACCATCAGCACATATCAATCATGTACACTCATGAAAGGAAAATATGCGTGCAATATGTGATTTAAACACCTCAAAGACACTTAACATGTTCTCTGGTTGTTAACTATATGCATGATGTCATGATCAAAATTTTAGAGTTTATTTATAAAGCTTAATTTATTTTCAACACACAAAAAAGAACAATTTAAACAAACTAAAGCTACAAAGGTAATATAGAAGATACTAAAATTATTCTGAACGTGCTACAGTACTGAGAAGTTTCATATAGACAAAAACAAAATGATTTACTGTAAAATAAATTTTACAACTATTTTTAATAGCAAAAACACTTAAATAAGGCTTGTAGTATTTCACTATATAAAACAGATGCAAAAGTAGTATTTTATTCCAGAAATAGGTTCTACTCATTTTTCTGATTCCAGAGACGGAAAGTTTGCTAAATTTGGATCAGTAGAACTAAAGATATGAATTTCTGAAGTTTAAATAGCAATCTGATAATTTAAAACGAAATTTGAAACGGAAATAACCAGGGGCTGACACGCAGGTGGCTAACTCCGGTGGCTTTCCAGCGACTTCTGAGCGACGGCGAGGCTACGACGAGGTGCGGGAGGACGAGGTGATCTTGAGAACGTGGTCTTCGTCCTCGATTGCGTCCAGCAGGGAGAGAGGGGATCGGCGGGAGGTGCTTCAGGCGCCGGTGAGCTTCGGGTGTGAACGAATTTGTCGTTCCGCTGTGAAATTGAGTCCAGGAAGAAGTCAGGGAGATGCGTCGGTGAAAGGGAAAGAGGATAGGGGAAAAGAGGGACGCGGGGCTCACCTACGGCGATGCAATCGGGCGGATACGCTCGCTGGTTCTGCAGACTCCGTCGACGGATTCCATCGGATTGGAGAGGACTTGCGCGAGCGAGAAAAGAGGGTCGGGGGAGGGGTGCTGGGGCCTTTTATAGGTGGCCTTGTGTGGAGGAGGGGCTAGGATTTTTCGAGCGCGGGGCGATGGACGGTCAGGGCTGCTGCCATGCGAGGGAGGGGGTCTCTGCCCGAGCTTGATGACGATCTGACAGGTGGGGTCCACCTGTCAGCGTCAGGGCGAGGCCAGAGCGTACCCTTTGGGGAAAAAGTGTAACTGGGCCATGGGCTGGATCAGGGGATCCAGGCCGAAGTGCTGCCGCTGGCCCTTTTTCCTTTTCTTTTTTTCTTTTTCCTTTTCTGTTTTCTTTTGTGAATTTTGCAAAAAGCTCCCAAATTGATTCAAACCAGTTGTGAATTTTGTAAAATAATTTCCCCTATTGTTTGAAACTTACAGGGATAGATTTTGACCCAAAAGAAAGGTAGGTCAATCCCTAGGAACTCATGTGCATAAAGACATGATATGAATGCATGCGCATGAAATGATGGCATGATTTTATGTGTGCATAAATTTTAAATTCTTTCAAAATTTTGGGATGTTACAACAACAAATCAAGATTTTATAGATTTTAGTTATTAAGTTAGTCCTATTAGAAAATAGGGTTTTTCAAATAAAGTAATCATATCACCAAATCAATTTCAACTAGCATGCAGGTGGTCCTATGAACCAAGTAACACACTCAGTACACTTGCATGTACACAACAATCTTAGGAACCCAACAAAGTTGGATTCACCCCAAAACAATTTAGGGTTGAATTTCTATGGATTAAACAATAGTAACTATTGTTAGATCACCAAAGTTAATCTCAGATATTCTCTGAGCATCAAAAAATTATGAACTAAAGTGTTCTGGAAAGCTCTTCGAGAACACAATCCAAAGAAATTGGATTTAAACTAAAATTCCTAATCTACTGCAGATGGCAATTTATCTAAGACTAAATACACAAACAGCCATATTAATTACTACTGCAAAGATATAGATCCTAAAATAGTAAAACTTGTTGGTCATGCAAGATAACATACTAGGGTACCTCCAAAAATTGGGTGCACACTAAAATAGTAATTAGAACTCAAGATTTAAAAATAAAGTTTGAAAAGAGACTTAATTAACCACTAAATTTATCATTTGATCTACATTGATGCTACAGACATGGGACCTATGTCATCTGAAAGATAACAAGTTAAGCTACTCCCAGAAACTTGAATCACCCAATTTGCATTTCCAGAGAATATTCTATGAATTTCACAAGTTCACAAATCTAAACAAAATTCAAACACATTTCAGAAAAAAAAGTTTCGGGCTGGATCTAAACGAGCTAGGCCGCACAGCATCGGGCCGGCCCAGATCCGGTGAGAGGGGCTCGGGACGGCGGCGGTTTTGAACCTGCCAGCGGGCAGGGTGGTCAGCCTGTGCGGAATACCGAATGGGTACGCGCCAATCTCGGCCGTCCGATCAAGTGGAGATCGACGGCTCATGCTCATCGTCTCCACGACAGAAGACTAGGGCGACGGCGAGGCTAGGGTTTGCTGGGAAACATCGGGAGCTCACCTAGGGCTGTTCGCCGATGATCTGGTGACGGTTTCGGCTGCGGTGCATCAGAGAAGTTCGGTGGCGGCGTCGGAGAGGTGAGCATCGTCGCAGTCGTGCGCTAACTCACCGCCATCTTTCCCAGGTGCTCCGGCGAGGTCGGTGATGGCGTCGGCTACCGGCGGATCTAGGTCACAAAAAGTATAGCGTTAGAAACGTGAGAGATCTCGGAAGCCAGAGGTGAAGAGAAGAGAGGGCAGCGGCGGCGCATCCGACGGCAACCTTCCCCTTTCCTTCTCGGGCTTCAGAGATCTCTGGCGAGCTTGCTAGTGCTTGACAAGGCGAGGAAGAGGGTGATTTGCTGCGTGTGAGCTTGCAGAGGAGAGGGTATGCAGGGAGAGCAAATGGCTAGCAGAAAGGGTGAGGAGAGAGGGTCTTGGGGCTTTATATGCTCGCGGTGGTCTCGGTTCAGTGTGCAGACGTCGAAAGCGATTCGTCGGTCTGGGTGGCTCGCAGGGGACGACGTCATGGACTAAGTCTAGTGGTGTGAGTGCGGGGCTCGAGCACGTTCTGTGCCAACGGGCATGGGCTAGGGTTCAGTAGATGTGTAACAATTTCATGACATGGCCAGAAAGAGTAGATGACCGAGCGTGCAGGGCAAGGGTGGCGTGTCATTGAGGCTTCGATGCCGTGCAGGATGAGGTGCGGTGCGAAGGAAAAAGGTGTGTGCATGTCTCGGAATGCCAATGCCATTCTCGGTGTCCAAAGCGTGCATGGGCGCGGTCAGTGCGTGGGCTGGGGAGTGGCCTATAGACGGCGTGGGCGGCGGCCAGCCATTGGGCATCGTCGATGGTGGCCAGAGGGCCCTGTTGGTGAGGTAGCAACGGGAGGCTTCCCTCCTACGCTTCAGTCTCCATGAGCATGCGCTGGGGGTGGCCTCGGGTTCCAAAAGATAGATAGAGAGGTTTAGCTTGAGCAGGCATTGGTCGGTGGGGTCCTGGGGGTTTCTCCTGGGCGGTGGATTGAGGCTGGTTGGGGGTGTAGGGTGGAGAGGGTGAGAGAGAGAGGAGGGCAAGATCTTAGGCAAGATTTGCCTTGGGAGCTTCCCCTCCCTTGTGTCTAGCCGCATAGGACAAGGAGAATAAGAGGGAGAGAGAGATGCCAGCAGGGGAGAGAGAAGGGTGGCCGGCTAGGGTTGTCTCTTGGTTGGTTTGCAAGGAGATAGAGAATAAAAGAGAAGAGAAGAAGAAATAGTGGGTTTGGCCAAAATTCGTTTGAAATTTAAAAAGTTCAAAATTTGATCCAAGTGGTGGTGATGATTGGCTCAAAATTGATCTACAAGTGGTAGAAGTCCATCTCCCAAGTTTCAAAATTTTTGAATAAGTGGAGATGGGGCTTTGGTGAAGTCTCTAATTTCAAACAAAGGTGCAAAAATAAATGATCTAGAAATCCTATTATGGTGTCATCAAGCAAAGAAGCTAAGCTAGGGTTTTTGTTTCACACAAGCAAGCATCAAGACTAAAGGTTGCTGCATAAAATCATAGTACCAAACTAGATTCAATTGCAAAGGTATTTGAATTGCTGAAATTAAATCAAGCAATAATTCACAAGCACACACTCACATGAAATCATGCACACACACACACACACATGAAATCATACATGCTAGCACTCCAGCACATATCTTAATAAAAGTTTTTAATTTAACCAAAAATAAAGTGTTAAACTTTGGTCTCAAATGGTTTACAAAAAGTGGGATGTTACAGACCTTTCCCCCCTTAAAAGAATATCGTCCCGAGATTCGGTAGCTAAGCACTTGTAACATCCCAAGTTTTTATCAAATATTTAGAATAAAAAAAAATTATTTTATTTGTGTTGATTGAAAAATCACAGGGATTTTTAAAACTTTTCGAGTTTAATTAAATACTTTTCCCTAAATAAAGTTTTCTGAAACCTTCAAACCAAACTATTTTACTTCCAAGGTTTCCACTTTATAAAAGAGCTTCTTATAAATATCCCATATTCAAATGTCTGTTTGAAAAACTATTTTCAAATTTTCTATCAATCCTTGAAGGACTCTTTTGAGAAAATATAATTTCAAAATACCATTTTTGTATTTATTCAAACCCATGCAAGCTATCTTGCAAAGGGATATTTACAAAATGTTTTATATAAAAGAAGGTATGCATTGCCAACAAGGTGTTTGAAAATGAATTGCAAAATATCATAAAGTATTTTGTTTTCCTTGGTTTCAAAGAATTATTTTTGGAAACCCTAAACTACATTTTGCATTATGCAAGTGAAACTCTATTACTAAGATTCATAAAGTTTTATGGAAAATCATATGTTATTTTGAAAATTTGTTCCTGACTATTTTACATAGATACTCTGAAGTTTTAGAAAAGGTTAGAAATTGGTTTGACTTTGTTTGAAATTAATTTGCAAAAGATATAAAAGAAAAAGAGAAACAAAAAATGAAAAAAAAATCAGAACAAAAAAAAGAGAAAGCCAGTCACTGGGCCGACCCGAGACGAATCAGCCCAGCAAACCAGCCCAGAGCACCCCGCAGCCCCCTATCTCTCCTTCTTTCTCTGACTGACGGGGCCCACCCGTCAGTTCTTTCTTCCCCAACCTCCTCCTCCTCTCTTTTCTGTGGAAACCGCCCTCGATTCCTCTCTTCCCCCTTGCCCTCCAGAGCCCGACGGTTTCCCTATCGCGCCCTCTTCTTCGCCCCACACCCCCTCTCTTCTCTCCTCTCTTTCCCGTTCGAGAACCGCCGCCAGATTGCTCAAATTTTGTCGCCGAAATCTGCAGACGTCGACGCCGATCGTCGTCAAATTCGTTGCGTCAAAGCACCGCCGAGCCTCCTATCCGGTCCTATCTTTCTCCCCTCTCCCTGGCGCATCGACTGAAGCCCTCTACTCTCTCTGTCCTGCAGGGAATCGACGCCGAGAAAATCACCGACGCCGTGCAACCTCCAGCCGCCTCCCCTCTTCTCTGCAGCACGCTGCCGACGACGCCGACCCCGCCATAGACTTTGCCGTGATTTCCCGCACCCCGTCCGAGCCTTCCCCTCGCCAGAAACCACCGGAGCAGTTGCCGTCGACGACCTCCTGGAAGCCCTCGCCGGAGAATCTTCTCGCCGGTGAGACCAACTACCCCATGCCCCTCTGACCGTTGGATTCTAATCCTAGCGCTCTGATTAGATTGTTTCACCGAAACGGTATCGGCCAGTAGGGTGTTGCCACATCGCAGCCTAGTCAGCCCCCTCCGGTCAAACCCTAGGTCAATTTGATTCAAATTCAAATACAAATATTTGTCTCTGTCCTGAACTTGTAAATTCAATATAAAATAATCCACTTGGCCAAATTTTGCAAATTTTATATCCCTGGAATCCTTGCAATGTGTAGAACACAATTTTGCAATAATATCACATGGGTACTGTACAAAATTTTGAACAAAATTTTAAATGGTTTAATTTGCATATTAACACCAAATAATTCATATCTTTTGCTCTGGTTATTCAAAAATAACAAATTTGTAGTCTATGTATTCCTCAGAACTCGTAGAACATTTTAGAATCAAGAAAACCCAAAGTTGATACGTGCACAAACTTGGTACATTCAAATCTATCCAAATCACTACTTTGATCATAATTTGATTTCTAAAAATGATTTTGGGATGAATCCAATTGCAGCAACTTTGTATTACTGTCCCCCATCCAGTAGCATCACTGTACAAATTAATTGAAATCCTTTGTAAATATTCAAATTCAAATATGAGGATTTGAGTATTTTCAGCATAAGATTGACTTTATAATTTCTATCAAGGTGATTCCTTCTATAAGAGTGAATCATATGACCATATCAATCTATCACTATCATAAAGACTTTTGACCATGACCCATTATCATACATAATCTTGCTGGACCTATTTCACAGGACTAACCTCACTTGAGTTGTTGAGTAAATAAAAATTTGCCCCAATTAGGGTTATCTTTGATACTAGTGTATGTCACACTCTAACCCATATAACATTTATCCTAAACCATTCTAATACAATATCATCCTTGATCCAAGCCACCATCTTTCTAAATACCCTTCATACTTGTTTAACCCCAAGCCAACTTAACCCTTGGCCTATATTGAATTATTCAATTCACAAATGAGTAATTCAATGTATCACAAACTCCTACCCAAGCCCATGTGTAACTTACACTAGTTGAGTGAGTGTTGTCACACTTTATTCAGTAGTGTTTTAGTTGCATTATTCTATACTCATGTGCATCTATCCACATGAGTCATCTCTAAACTCTATCTTTGCTTATACCAAGCACAAGATTATCATCACTACATTGTATCTTGGAAGATCATTCCTTCCAATCATTGAACTTGCCATCAAAACTCTCCATCCATATATTGTAAGCCAAGCTTCAAGCCATATCTCTCTCATCACAGAAATCATAAGAAATTTAAAATGTTAAACCAATCCATTTCAATTGTTTGTCTTGCTTGGTTTGTTGCTTTTGGTGTGGTGTGTTTACATTGTGTATCTTTATTTTATAGATTGGTTTGGAGAGCCATACGTTTTGTTGAGAGAAGAGAAAGAGTTTAAGCTTCAAAAGGCAAGTGACACACATGCTTCTACCTATCTTTATTAAATGCATTAGTGTTTTCAATACTATGCATGATATGATTTTTCAAAGTGGTTTATGAAATGCTTAGCTCATAGTAGTGGTAGCTACCCTTTAAACCCCACTTGTTAGGATTGCAAACTACTATGGAAAATGATGGCATGCTTTGTTTTGAATTGGTATGAAAATTTAACTTCAACCCAATGAAACACCTGGGTGGATTGGTTTGATGATGGAGGCGATGTTGAGTGGCTACCCAGGGCTACACACCTGGCTATCAACCCAGGATTTGTGTAGTTGTCTTCGCCTGGGCGCTCACTTGTGGATTGCCACCCAGGAACAAAGAGACTACCATGTCTTCCTTGCTTAGAGTACTTCCAGTGCAGCCTTATGACAATATGGGCTCTGTCTTGACTGATTAGATGTGAGGGTGCAACTTGTGTGCAAGAAGATGGCTGGTAGTTGAATTGTAGGTTGGGAACGGATCTTGCCAGTTGGTTGCTCTCTCCTTCTAAAAGGTCTCGTCTCATTTTATGTATGGGCGTAAAATGAGTCTTAAGGTGAAAGTGCACAACCCCTGCAGGGTGTCAAACTAATCAATTAGTCGTGTCCCCGGTTATGGACAATTTGAGTTCCTAGACATGGATGTACGGAAGAGTCTCATCATCATTTCTAAATAAACTAAAATTGTTTAGAAACACTCAGGACAGGGACTACTGAGGACTACACACCTGGCTATCAACCCAGGATTTGTGTGGTTGTCTTCGCCTGAGGGTTATCCTGGTTTTGTTGAGTTACTACCCAGGGCCACATACCCTGCAAGTGTGTGGTTGTCTTCGCCTGGGGGTTATCTTGACCAATAAAAGTCTATCAATGTTTAAAAAGGTTTTGATTTGAAAAATGATAGGATAAAATTTGCTTTATGCAAATCAGCCAAAAGCTCCACTAGCCAAATATCATGTAGATAGCTCTTTCACAACAGCCACCAAATATGTGTCATTTGCCAGTACATCATTGTACTGACCCCCATTCATGGGGCTGCATATTCAAATGTGCAGGTTTTCAGATAAAGATCGTTTAGTAGGATCTCGAGACTACATTCCAACATGTCTGCCTGTGGCACGTGATGAAGATGGAGGCTCATTGCCACTTTGTTTTCCGCTGTAAATCTATAAGGTTTGAGACTTATGTAACTGGATCTGCGATGTAACTTTTGATACTATTGCTATGATCACTATATTTTGTACTGTGGTGCTATCAGTGATCCAGGGAATAGCACTTAACACAGGTGTTCCACCTTAATTCAAAGGTGGGGCGTTACAACACTGAGTAACTCGGGGAATTCCCGCTGAAGATAATCTTCACATTCCCAAGTGGCCTCGTTTTTGGTATGGTTATGTAACATCCCAATTTTTGGGAAAGGAATTATAAAAACTTTGCACATGAAATCATACATCATCTCATGCACACATTCATCTTTGCTAAGATTTCACTTTGGAAAACCATGTGCCTTGATTCAAATTCTTCTCTGTATGTTCAGACAAAAGGGGAAAAACTATTTTACAAAACCCAAAAAATTGCTTTAGAACAATTTGGAGCCTTTTTGCAAAAATACACAAAAGTTTTCAAACAAGAAAAGGAGAAAGAAATTGAGAAAGTAATAAAAGGCCCCGGGGACCAAAATCAGCCCGCGGCCAAATCCAGCCCACGGCCCAGTTTCCCTCCCTCCCGAATCGGCACCGTTTTCCTCTCCCCCTGCCGCTGACAAGGTGACCCCACCTGTCATCCCTCCCAGGGAGGTTGAGACGAACACGGCGAGCCCCTGGAATTTCTCCACGGATCCCTCTCCGATTCGGTGCGATCTTTTTGCCCCTTGCCCATGCAATCGCGCCCATATAAACCCCTCCGTCCGCGCTCGTTCTCCCTTCCCAAACCCTAGCAAAACCCACCGCCAGGCTGCCCAATCTCAAAGTCACCGTGCCGCCACTGTAACGGAGAGCACCACAGGTCTCTGGTAACCTTCGACCCTCTCCCGATCTATCTTCTGCACCTTCTCTCTTTTCTAAGCCACGCGGACCTCTCAAACATACTCTCGTCTCCGTTTGAGCACCAGAACGATGAAAGCATCCACGTCTAAATCTCGCCGCCGCCCAACAGAACTTCGGTGAGGAATCACCGGAGCTCCAGTGCACCTCGATCCATCAAAGTTCGCCATCAAACTCGCCTCACCATCCTGAACACCTGGGTAAGTTGCCGTTTCCCAGATCTCTCTGTATCTCTAGTTCGTCGATGCTCTGCATCTCGCCGACGCGTCACTAATTTCCAGCCACCTCTCCTCGCATTCACAGGAAGCAAAGGATCGATCTCTGCATGCTATCGTCTTCGTCGTCACCTCCTGAACACTGTCAAGTACTTCATCGTCGCCGAGAACCACCGTAGCCATCTCGCCGTCGACACCAGAGCCGCCAGAGACTTCGCCGTTGAACTTTTCTCGGTGATCCCCTCCTTCTCTTCCTATAGCCCTTGGATCTGGATCTAGCGATCAGGATTAGATCACTTACCGAAAGGGTAAGTTTAAATCGGGTCCTTCCGATCGTACTTAGATCCTACGGCTTAGATCGGCGATCCGACCGAACCGGTACAGACTAATCACGACGCGACAAGTGGCAGCTCCTGGATAGCCCCCGATCTAATTCGTTTAAAACTTTTTAGAATATGATTTAAACTTTAGAAATTCATATCTTTAGTTCTACTGGTCCAAATTTAGCAAACTTTGCGTCTCTGGATTCAAAAAAATGAGTAGATTCTATTTGTAGCATAAAATAATACTTTTGCATCTGTTTTATACAGTGAATTACCGCAAGCTTTAATTATGTGTTTATGCTGCTAAAAATAGTTGTAAAATTTACTTTGCAGTAAATTCTTTTGCTTTTGGTCTCTATGAAACCTCCTAGTTCTGTAGCATGGCCAGAATATTTTTAGTAACTTCTATATTACTTTTGTAGCTTTAGTTTGTTTATTTGTTCTTTTTGTGATTTGAAGACAAATTGAGCTTTATAAATGAACTCTAAAATTTTGACATGCCATCATGCATATATTCAACAACCAGAGAACTTGTTAAGTGTCCTTGAGGTGTTTAAAACACATTTGCATGCATACTTTTCCTTTCATGAGTGTTTTGTGATTGATATGTGCTTATGATGCTATATTTTATGTGTAGATTGTGCTGAGTGCAACGAGTGTCTTTGTGACGAGTGCACCAACTCCTCTCATCACCAAGGCAAGTGTCACCATGTTCCCTTGTCCCACTGAAAGTTTTGTCCTGTAGCTTTTCTAGTAGAAGATGCATGTGTAGGTGTTTTTATGATTTCTTATCTTTAGCTTGCTAGATTTTATGCTAAGTTTTTGTCTAGCTTGCCTAGCTTTGCATCTCCTAGTAGAATTGATGCTGCTATAGGACTTTGCTTTTACACTTGTTGTGGGAATGGTTAACATATATTTTTGGCTAAGTGTTGAAAACCTTGTTTTGCAAAAACTAAGAAAACAACTAAGTTAATGAATCACCTGGGTGGATGTGGCTTTGTTTGGGTTATGTTGAGTGGTTCCCTGGGGTCATGTCATCGAACCTCTGAACCACCTAGGTGTATCTCACTTGTGGACGGCCACCCAGGAGCAAAGAGATTGGAGACGTTCACATCATGAAGCTTCCAGTGCAACCACAAGACATATGGGCTCTGTCTTGGTCAACTAAGCTGCAAGAACTCAAGCCAGGCGGACAGAGGGTGGTAGATGTTGGTAGGATGGAACGCGTCCGTTTGGTCTGAGGGAATGCTTCTGAAAGGCCTCTTCTTAGTTTTCACTTGGCCATTTGAGGCAAAATGAGTCTCATGGCAAAATGGGTTAACTAAGTCTTGTGGGAAAAGTGCACCACCTCTTCAGAGTGTTTAGAACTAATTACTTAGCCGTGTCCTCGGTTACGGACAATTTTGAGTGACATGATGTTGAAGCTGTTCAAGAATCTCCTCACCCCAATTTCTCTAAGTTAAAACTTGATGGGTAAACTTGGGTAGTAAAAGTTCCTTCTAGACAAAATTTTGCTAAGGAAAAATTGAGTTTTACAAAGATAGGAAAAAGCTTGCTTTTGCTAAGTTAAACTCCACCTGGCCAAATAGCATATAAGTGTAGGTGCCATTGAGTCCACCAAAGTGACATCTTGCCAATACATTCGAAGTATTGACCCTCCGTGGCTCCAACGTATCATGTTGCAGGTGGCTGCTATGAAGATTGAAGATTGCTGCGCTATGGTCACGAGTCTTTGTCCAACACGTCTGCCTGTGGATCTATGAAGAAAAGAAGACTTGTAGTTCATTTACTTAGTCATTTCTAGAGTTGTAATAAGTTGTGGCTTTGTGCCTTATCGAGTTGTAAAAGACTATGTTATTTGAGGATCAAGCATTGTAATAAAGACCTTTGTATTCTTGGTATTTTATCTTGTAACTATGTGTGCTAGCAGTTGATCCGGGACTAGCACAAATAAAACACAGGTACGCTACAGATGGTATCAGAGAAAAGTGTTGCCCTTAGGTTCGTGACCCTTGGATTGGACGAAAACCCTTAGGAAAATTTAGGAGTTGCTCTTGTTTCTTTTTGTTGCTAACATTTAGAAATAGTTTTGACTTCTATGTTAGAAATCTCTTTAACTCTTGTTCAGTGCTTTTGTTAAGTTTTTCTCTTTTGACTTACTAACTTGTCATGTTCCAACGTAAAGATGTCAACCTTCTGCATCACCAAGCCCGACAATTTCAAGAACTACAGCTTGGGAGAGCGCCTCATCGACATCGTCACTGCCTTGTCCCTACCTACCCCATTCATCAGAGGGAGCGAGATGACCAAGTTTCACAAGAAGGGCGTCTGGGTCATCCACATCACACAGCCAGGGCGCGAGACAGAGCCGAAGACTGAAAAGATCAAGTTCAAGACCTTCCACACCAACAAGAAAATAGGCGCCCATCTCCTCATGCAAGAACTGATAGCACACCTCTGCGAATGTCACTTCTCCGAGCTCCAGAACCACTACTCCGACCCCTACGACCGACGTGACAAGGAGGGCTTGGCCATCGTGCTACCTGACAGCGAGCAAGACCCCATGCGCATTCACCTCACCGAGTTAGAGTATCTCGTTAGGGACGTCAAGGTTGAGAGGTACAATGAGTTGTTTAACAATGATGAGTTACGTGCCCGGCTTGCCGAGAAGGACAAGCAACACCTGGAGCAGGAGCAGAGGATCAAGGAGATGGAGGCGAAGTTCGAGACTCAAGAGAAGCAGCGGAAGAGCCAAGCAAATAGGATCCAAGCCAGGAACAAAGATGTTAGAGAGCGGAAGCAGATGTTAGAGTGCAACGACTTCGAGCTTGAAGCGGACCACGATCTGATCAAGAAGCTGCGCGCTGACAAGAGGGAGCTTAAAGAGAAGGTCGACACCCTAACTGAAGACCTGCAAGACTACAAGAGGCTACTCAAGGAGAATGGCTTTGATGTTGAGGAGGAAGTTGTCATGGAAGAGTAGAGTAGTTAGATAGACTACCACACTTTATCTTTGAGTTGCGTTTATGCCCGTGACCGCTTGTGGTAAGGCATTAGACATTGTATCCCTTTAGACTTAAACGTTTGTGTACCTTCAAACTATTTGTGAGTTGTCTATTTCATGCTTGGTTAAAGTTTCTCCTATGCTTGTGTGTGTTGTGTTTGTGTTCTTTTGAGGATTGTTTATGCATGTGGGTAGGAAACTTTATTCCTTTAGACTATCTCTAAGTCTAACCTCACCTATTTTCCAAACCCAACAGATGCCTCCTCGTCACGCTCCTAAGGAACAGATGCAGCTGATGATGGAAGCCCAGGCTCAACTCATGCAAGTCATGACTCAGTTTCTGGCCAACGCTAACAACAACAATAACAACAACAACCCTCTGCCACCACCACCCCCTCAGGTTGACATGCTTGCAAGGTTTCTAAGGCTTCGTCCTGCCAAGTTTTCATGTGTCACTGAACCACTGGAGGCCATGGATTGGCTCCGTTCTGTCAACAAAGACTTGGTGACAACTGGTTGCACTGATGCTGAAAAGGTCAGGTTTGCAGCTCATCTGTTGGAAGGACCAGCAACAAGCTGGTGGGACACTTACCAGATCACTCATCCCATCGAGGGAGTGACATGGGACTTGTTCCAGGAAGGATTTTGGGCTGCACACATTTCCTCTGGTGTGATGGGCCTAAAGAAGAAAGAGTTCCGTGACCTTAGACAGAAGTACCGTAGTGTGTCTGAGTACATCGACGAGTTCACCAATCTGTCCCGCTATGCACCGGATGACATTGACACCGATGCAAAAAGGAAGGAGAAGTTCCTGGAGGGCCTAAATGAGGAACTGTCAATTCCTCTGTCTGTTGCCTACACTCCTACTTTTTAGTCTCTGCTTGACCAAGCTATAACTCTACAGAGCAAGATGAAGTAGTCTGAAAACAGAAAGAGGAAGCATCATGTTAGCAAGTACCAAGAGCCTATGCACAAGCGAAGCTATCACAGTGACCATGGAAGCTCTGGATTCCATAAGAATGGAGGAAACCACCACAATCATAATGGTGGAAATGGGCACCAGCATCACAAGGGAAATGACCACCACCATAATGGCCACAAGAACCACAATAATCATAACTCCACCAGGACAAATGGCCATAACAATGGCAACAACAATGGCAGAAACAACAATGTCCTCGAGAAGAGGGATATTAGTCAGGTGGAATGCTATAACTGCCACAGGACTGGGCATTATGCAAATGATTGCCCATAGAAGAAGGATGAAGGAAACAAGCCCAATCCATTCCAGAAGGGGCATGTCAATCACATCAATATGGAGGAGATTTATGATGAGCCTGATGCCGTATATGGTATGTTTCCGCTCAATAAGTTTTCAACACTTGTTCTTTTCGACACTGGTGCATCTCATTCATTCATTTCAAGAGCATTTGTGGTTAAGAACAAAATACCCACTGAAACAATAGGTTGTCCTATAAGGGTAAGTTCTCTAGGGGAGAGTTGATAGTAAATGCCGATTGTAGAGACCTAGTCCTGGAAATTCGAAAACATAAGTTTCCGACTAACCACATTGTCCTAGACTCACAAGGACTAGATGTCATCCTAGGTATGGATTTGGATGACCGCATTTGAGGGAGTCATACATTGTGCAAAGAAAACCATCACCCTTACCACCCTTGAAAAGAAATGCATTCGTTTTAAATCAACCTTTGAGCTTAAAGGGTCTAAGGTTAATTCTCTTAAGGGGGTTAGTATGCATGAAGTGCCAGTTGTAAAAGAGTACCCCGATGTGTTTCCAGAAGAGTTACCAGGAATGCCACCAGACAGAGATGTCGAATTCATCATCGACTTGCTGCCTGGAACAGGACCTATAGCAAAGAGGCCATACAAGATGGACATAGAAGAATTAAAGGAATTAAAGAAGTAGCTCGAGGAACAGTTGGACAAAGGTTTTATCCAACAGAGTTCATCATCTTGGGGAGCCCCTGTTTTGTTTGTGGAGAAGAAAGACTCTAGCAAGAGATTGGTTGTGGACTACCGTTCGCTGAACGAAGTGACAATCAAGAACAAGTACCCATTGCCCAACATCAACGACTTGTTCGACCAACTGAAAGGGGCAAAAGTGTTCTCCAAGATTGATCTCCGATCAGGATATTTCCAGCTAAAAATCTAAGAACAAGACATACCCAAGACAACATTTACCACCAGATATGGTCTATATGAGTATACCGTCATGTCTTTTGGGCTAACAAATGCCCCGGCATACTTCATGACCATGATGAACATGGTGGTCATGGAATACTTGCATAAATTTGTAGTGGTGTTCATTGATGACATCCTGATCTACTCCAAGGATGATAAAGAACATGACCAGCACTTATGCTTAATCATGGAAAAGCTCAGGGAGCATAAGCTGTATGCAAAATTCAGCAAATGTGAATTCTGGCTGAACAAGGTAGGATTTCTTGGTCACATAGTTTCCGCGGAAGGAGTCGCGGTGGATCCAAGCAAGGTAGCATCCGTTACCGAATGGGAATCACCCAAAAATGCGGGAGACATCCGGAGTTTCCTAGGCCTTGCGGGATACTGATACGTCTCAAACAGTATCTATAATTTTTGATGCTCCATGCTTGTTTTTACACCATTTGCTTAGTGTTTCGTTACACTTCGTGGCATTTTTATGCATTTTCTGGAACTAACCTATTAACGAGATGCCACAATGCCAGTTCCCTGTTTTCTGCTATTTTTGTGTTTCAGAAAAGTTACACAGGAAATATTCTCAGAATTGGACGAAATAAAAACCGAACATCCAGAAATTTACCGAAGCTTCCAGAGAACCGAAGACGAGATGGAAAGGATCCAGGAGGCGGCCTCACCACTAGGGGGCGCGGCTTAGGGCCTGGCCGCGCCGCCCTATGGTGAGGGCCACCTGGTCCACTTCTGACGCTGCCCCTTCGCCTATAAAGACCCCCCGACGGGAAAAACCTAAACACCTGATCACTTTTCCAGAAACACGTTGTGATCCGCCGCCGTCGTTGACCCGAGATCGGGAGGGTCCAGAAGCTCTTCCCGGCACACTGCCGGAGAGGGGAATCGCCACCGGAGGTCTTCTTCATCGCCATGCTTGCCTCCGGCGTGATGAGTGAGTAGTCTACCTTGGACTATGGGTCCATAGCAGTAGCTAGATGGTTGTCTTCTCCACCATGTGCTTCATGTTTAGATATCGTGAGCTGCCCTACATGATCGAGATCACCGTTATGTAATTTTACATATTGTGTTTGTTGGGATCCAATGAATATTGGTGTTATGATTGAGTTGATGTGCTAAATTTTATCTTATGTTATCTCTATGTTGTTTATGATCTTGCATGCTCTCCGTTGTTAGTAGCTATCTTGGCCGAGTAGATACTAGTGACTCCAAGAGGGGGTATTTATGCTCGATAGTTGGGTTCATGCCTCTATTTAATCTGGGGGAGTGACAGAAACCTCTAAGGTTGTAGATGTGTTGTTGCCACTAGGGAGAAAACAACATTCATATGTCCAAGGGCATATGCTTTGTTTACATTACACACTTTGCTTAATGCAGTTATCTGTTGTTTGCAACTTAATACTTGTGGAGTTCTCGGATTGATTTGCCACAAGTGGATTATTAGTCATAGATGCAGTTGGATGGCGGTCTATGTATCTTGTTGTAATTCCCAGAGTAAATCTCATAGTGATCCTCTCGACATATGCATGTTGTCTTTATTCTATCAATTGCCCAACTGTAATTTGTTTACCCAGCATGTGTTATTTTATATTATGGAGAGACACCACTAGTGAACTGTGGACCCCGGTTCTATTTCCTTTATATTGCTATCACATGTTTACTTTACTTGCACTGTTTACTTTACTCGCATACTACTATTGCTTTCCACTCGGTACGCTCATTCCTTTGTTTACAGCAAACCGGTGAGATTGACAACCTCATCGTAAGTTGGGAACAAAGTACTTGGTTGCGTTGTGTGCAGGTTCCACGTTGCTACTAGTTGAAGATGCGCTAACAAGATATCGTTAGCAGCGCCCTTGTTGGAGTGTCACTAGGCTAGCAAGCATCACCTTCTGGAGTATTGGCTTTTTCCTACTGGATTGATAACCTTGGTTTCTTATTGAGGAAAAAACTTGTTGCTATACTCATCAAACCTTCTCTTGGGGTTCCCAACTGGCCGGTCATTTACTTCATCAACTACATGCCAACAAGTTCTCTGGCACCATTCATCACCGCGCCATCAAAAGCAATCAAGTTTTTTCTGGCGCCGTTGCCGGGGAAAAAGAAGACTTTTGCAAGGGGAGTTTCGCACACACATCCTTTACTTTGTTTTAAGTTTTGCTTTACTTTATTTTTACTTGTTTCATTTTATCAAAAACACAAAAAAATTAGTTTCCTTTATAGTTGTTTTTACTTGTCCGCTTTTAGTCTTGTTAGAATGAGTAATCCTGAAGTTGAAGTTCGTACTTTTAAGCAACAAGGGGGAGACAGTTTAAAAGATGCTTGGTACCGTATTAGCAATTCTCATCATAAGTGTACTAAGAAGCATTCTACCATGATTCTCCTTAGAAATTTTTATGTTGGTATAACTAGTTGGAATAGGTATGTTCTTGATACTCTTGCAGGAGGTAATTTTCTGCGTACTCCCGCTCTTGAAGCATGCACTTTAATTGAAAGTTTAGTGGGAGTACCACCTATTCATGTTGTTAAAACTGAGGTCACTTTGGAGGAAGTTTTAGAAAAGCTTAGCTCTTTAGAAAAAAGTTTGCCAAATATCCTTGATAATGCTAGCCGTGTTAATGAATTGATATAAAGTATCGGTAAGAGAATCACCGTTTTAGAGGCTAGCACTACTTTTGATAGTCAAAACCTTAGGATTGGGAAACTTGAGGAATCTATGGAAACTTTAAGTTCAATTTTCTCTTCTCTTAAGTTTAAGAAGGAGAAAACTTTTGTTGGAAAAGAGCAAAAATTTATGTATGTTCCCAAGGTGTCTGTGCCTAAACCGCAGCATGTTTTTAAGATTGGTAAGACTTTTAGTTCAACTAAGAGTGGCTTGCAGGTTGAATCATCTTTGGGAACCTCTAGATTTCCTAGTGTGGTGAGTGGTGATCTTGAGGAAACAGTTGATCTTAATGCTTCTTTCGAAAATACTTGATTTGCACTTTCTGCGCCTAGCTCAAAGGCGTTAAAGAAAAGCACTCTTGGGAGATAACCCAATGTTTTTACTTTTAGTTCTTTTTCTTTTATTTGAGTCTTGGAAGTTATTACTACTGTAATGACCTCTCCTTATCATTTTTATTTCGTTTTTGTGCCAAGAGAAGCCTCTAATTTGAGTGAGGTAAGATTTGGGAATGTTGCTGTCCTGAAACAGTTTTCGGTGCTGCACCGTAAAAATTCGTGAAAGTTCTCTGTATATCTTTTGGACCTGCGATTTCTTGTGCCTATGCCCCAGGTTATATCCAAACTTTCATTAGTTAACACTTTTTGATTTGAGCAACAGAAAACCCTCTAAAAATTCAACCTTTGTCAGCTGTTCTGTTTTGACAGATTTCTGCCATTATTTGTGTTTGCCGCTCGATCGCTTTCTTTTTGAGTTCTTTTGATCATGGAACTTTTGGAGAAGTTGCTACAGTAGTATATGCTTTATATGTGGTGGTTTTGAGTTGAAACCTGAAGCAAAAAGGGTTGATTCATTATTATGCTTACACTAATGTTGCTAATAGAATTGTGTTTAGTTTTGTATGAAGGAAGTTTTCAAGTGTAGGGATTAGAGAATGATGATATGAGTTGAAGAATGGACAAAAGCTCAAGCTTGGGGATGCCCACGCACCCCAAGAAATATCCAAGAGGTACAAGCGTCAAAGCTTGGGGATGCCCCCGAGACACCCCATCTTCATCGACAAAAATTAGGTCACCTTTCAACACACTATATTTTTATTGCTTCATGCACTATGCGTTTTTCTTAGAGCGTCAGTTGTTTTAGTTTTCAGTTTTGTTTAGTTTTGTTTGCTGCAATAAATGGTTGGACCCCAACAAATTTATTTCGGAGAAGTTGCCTTGCTTTTCATCTGCCAAGAACACTCCATTTTTCACTCTTATCGTTTCAACGAGTGTTCTCTTTTTCTGCTACTGCGTTTAGTTTGACCTCTGGTCCTT
The DNA here is from genome assembly GCA_007115705.1 of Dactylis glomerata. NCBI lineage: Eukaryota > Viridiplantae > Streptophyta > Magnoliopsida > Poales > Poaceae > Dactylis > Dactylis glomerata. The sequence goes on from QXEO01000519.1 coordinate 1,006,383, forward strand.
GTTGGTTTTCATCAAAAGAGTTGTTTCAAAAAAGTTCAAATGGTGTTGGAAAAGAGAAAAAGCTTTATGCAAAAAAGTGGTATAAAAAGGAGCTTGTGTAGACTGCGGCCTAGGCTTTTGCATGTCGTGCTTGATGTCTTTTTGATAATATGCTTAGTGGTTTTGCTGTAGCATGACTTGTCTCAAATGACTGAGATTGCTTAATGAGCCTTTGAAAAAATCATGCGTTGTTTTAATTATTTGGAAGCATTATTTCGGTTTTCTCCTTGATGCTTTATTTGGGTTGACTTGGCGCATGCTCACACATGTTAGACTCATACAAGTCTCCATAAGCCTCTATGATCATTTAGTTTTTGACTTTTGATGCCATCTTATGCTTCTTTTAATGGTACTTTGTCGCTTTGCGTGATTATGGCCGTTATTTCTCTCTTAGTTGGTCGCTCCCAGTCTTTTGCTAGCCCTCATTTTGTACTGAGTATGAGCTCTAGTCGTGCATCCAACTCCTAAAAACCAATTTTGCCATTGTGTCCACTATAGATTCCTATGAATGGTATTTGTAAGCCATTCCAAGTAAATTTTCATGTACTACCTTTAAAAAAACCTTCAAAACACTTCTCGTTTTGTGACACTGTTTTCAGCTCATGGGGACGTAGTGGTCGGATTTGCTATCTTCCATATTGTCTTATTCCAAAAAGAAAAGAAAAAGAGAAAAAATAAAGAAAAAAGGCACTCCTCCATCGTATGTGAATGTTGGTGGGCACCCGATGGAATCGGTTAGCCATGGTTTGTGAAAGGAAAAAAAAGGTGGGGAGGAGTGCCAAGTTTTATAAAAGAGCACAAAAGTGCCAATCTCTCTCAAAAACTTGCTTCATTTTTGTATGGAAGATAGTAAGAACCCCATTGCTAGTCGTTGACAAAAGCAACCACCTCTCAAAACCTAATTTTTTTCTCTCTGTTTTACAAATAAAAAGCTCTAGCACATGTTTAATCACTGCTTCCCTCTGCGAAGGGCCTTTCTTTTACTTTTATGTTAAGTCACCACCTTCTATCTTTATGCACCATCTAAGAGAGCATAGTTGTCATTCTTATGATAATGTGCATTGTCCCAAAGTTTTTCATTGATTGATTCATGACATTGGTTTCACTTGTTCTTAAATTATTTGTATCTAGTCGCCCTCTTAAACTTGAAGGTGTCCTATGCATTTATGTTTTGCTCTCTCATAAAGGACAAGCTGAAAACCATTTGCTATGTTTTTCCTTATGATTTGAACACACGTTTAGCTTTCATTGTTTAATTTTCATGATCTTTCGTTTGTGTTCTTTTTCATGTTATAACATGGTTGCTAAGTTTCTTCTATCAAGATTATATCTTTCATGCCCATGTTTTAAGTTCTTTTGATCCCAGCACACAACGCTTACATATATGGTCAAGATTATGTAGGTGCATGTCACCTCAAAAATTATTTCTTTTGTTATCACTTACCTACTCGAGGACGAGCAGGAGTTAAGCTTGGGGATGCTGATACGTCTCAAACGTATCTATAATTTTTGATGCTCCATGCTTGTTTTTACACCATTTGCTTAGTGTTTCGTTACACTTCGTGGCATTTTTATGCATTTTTTGGAACTAACCTATTAATGAGATACCACAGTGCCAGTTCCCTGTTTTCTGCTATTTTTGTGTTTCAGAAAAGTTACACAGGAAATATTCTCAGAATTAGACAAAACAAAAGCCAAACATCCAGAAATTTACCATAGCTTCCAGGGAAACGAAGAGGAGATGGAAAGGAGCCAGGAGGCGGCCTCACCACCAGGGGGCGCGGCCCAGGGCTTGGCCATGCCGCCCTATGGTGAGGGCCACCTGGTCCACTTTTGACGCTGCCCCTTCGCCTATAAAGACCCCCCAACGGGAAAAACCTAAACACCCGATCACTTTTCCAGAAACACATCGCGATCCGCCGCCATCGTTGACCTGAGATCGAAGGGTCCAGAAGCTCTTCCCGGCACCCTGCGGAGAGGGGAATCACCACCGAAGGTCTTCTTCATCGCCATGCTTGCCTCCGGCGCGATGAGTGAGTAGTCTACCTTGGACTATGGGTCCATAGCAGTAGCTAGATGGTTGTCTTCTCCACCATGTGCTTCATGTTTAGATCTCGTGAGCTGACCTACATGATTGAGATCACCGTTATGTAATTCTACATGTTGTGTTTGTTGGGATCCGATGAATATTGGTGTTATGATTGTGTTGATGTGCTGAATTTTATCTTATGTTATCTCTATGTTGTTTATGATCTTGCATGCTCTCCGTTGTTAGTAGCTATCTTGGCTGACTAGATACTAGTGACTCCAAGAGGGGGTATTTATGCTCGATAGTTGGGTTCATGCCTCTATTTAATCTGGGGGAGTGACAAAAACCTCTAAGGTTGTAGATGTGTTGTTGCCACTAGGGAGAAAACAATATTCATATGTCCAAGGGCATATGCTTTGTTTACATTACACACTTTGCTTAATGCAGTTATCTGTTGTTCACAACTTAATACTTGTGGAGTTCTCAGATTGATTCGCCACAAGTGGATTATTAGTCATAGATGCAGTTGGACGGCAGTCTATGTATCTTGTTGTAATTCCCAGAGTAAATCCCATAGTGATCCTCTCGACATATGCACGTTGTCTTTATTCTATCAATTTCCCAACTATAATTTGTTTACCCAGCATGTGTTATTTTATCTTATGGAGAGACACCACTAGTGAACTGTGGAACCCGGTCCTATTTCCTTTATATTGCTATGACCTGTTTACTTTACTCGCACTATTTACTTTACTCACATACTACTATTGCTTTTCACTCAATACGCTCATTCCTTTGTTTACAGCAAACCAGAAAGATTGACAACCTCATCGTAAGTTGGGAACAAAGTACTTTGTTGTGTTGTGTGCAGGTTCCACGTTGCTACTAGTTGAAGACGCGCTAACAAGATATCGTTAACGGCGCCCTTGTCGGAGTGTCACTAGGCTAGCAAGCATCACCTTCTGGAGTATTGGCTTTTTCCTACTGGATTGATATCCTTGGTTTCTTACTGAGGGAAAAACTTGCTTCTATACTCATCAAACCTTCTCTTGGGGTTCCCAACTGGCCGGTCATTTACTTCATCAACTACACGCCAACAAGTTCTCTGGCACCATTCATCACCGCGCCATCAAAAGCAATCAGATACTATCGGAGATTCATTGAAAATTTCTCCAAGATAGCCAAGCAGATGACTGAACTATTGAAGAAAGACAAGAAATTTGAATGGACCGACTCATGTGAAGCTAGTTTTCAAGAGCTGAAGAAACGACTAGTAAGTGCGCCAGTTCTATGCCTGCCAGATATACAGAAGGATTTGCAAGTTTACTGTGACACTTCTTGCTAAGGACTTGGTAGTGTTCTAATGCAGAATGGAAAGGTGGTGAGTTATGCCTCGCGCCAGCTCAAGCATCACGAGAGAAATTACCCTACCCATGACTTAGAGCTAGCATCCGTTGTTCATGCTCTGAAGGTGTGGAGACATTATTTGATGGGAAAGCATTGTGATGTGTTCACCTATCACAAAAGCTTGAAGTATATATTCACTCAGAAGGAACTAAACATGAGACAAAGAAGATGGTTGGAACTCATAAAAGATTATGATATGAGCTTGCAATACCATCCAGGAAAGGCTAATGTTGTAGCTGACGCCTTGAGTCATAAAAGCTATGTGAATGGGCTTACAGCTGGAGAGTTGCCTGAAGATTTGTGTGAACAGTTCAAAGAGCTCAGATTAGAAATTGTGCCAAAAGGGTTTTTGGAATCCCTTGAAGTTCAACCTACACTGATGGACAGGATCAAAGAAGCTCAGAAGCTAGATAAGGAGATAGAAGAAATAAAGAGTAATATGGCTAAAGGAAAGGTGAAGGGATTTCACAAAGATGACCAAGGAATTGTGTGGTTTGAAAAACGTGTTTGTGTACCGTAGGACCCCAAACTCAGGAAGTTGATTCTACAAGAAGCACATGTTTCACCATATTTTATTCATCCTGGAAACACCAAGATGTATATGGACTTGAAGGGTAGGTTTTGGTGGAGAAATATGAAAAGGGATGTCGCCGAGTACATTGCCCTATGTGATGTATGCAATAGAGTCAAGGCAGAGCATCAGAAACCAGCAGGTTTATTGCAGCCATTACCCATACCAGAGTGGAAGTGGGATAATGTTGGCATGGATTTTATCACAGGTTTACCAAGGACTAAGTCTGGATATGACTCCAGCTGGGTTGTAGTTGACCGTTTAACCAAAGTGGCTCACTTTATCCCCGTGAAGACCACTTATACCAGTGCCAGACTAGCCAAGTTATACATGAACCGAATAGTGTGTTTACATGGAGTGCCTAAGAGCATTGTGTCTAATAGAGGTACTCAATTCACCTCTCACTTTTCACGCCAACTCCATGAATCCTTGGGCACTAGACTAGAGTTCAGCACAACATTTCATCCTCAGACTGATGGGCAAACAGAAAGGGTGAATCAAATTCTAGAAGACATGTTGAGAGCTTGTGCCTTGGATTATGGGTCTAGCTGGGATGATAATTTGCCATATGCAGACTTCTCTTATAACAATAGCCATCAAGCTAGCATTGAGATTGTAACACCCCACTTTTTGTAACCCTGTTTAGGTAGTGTTTAGTGAGCCAAAAATTAGGGCCAACAAAAACTTTTCGAGCAAACCTCTGGAAGTATTGTTTCTTGCTTGTTTGTTTTGGTTGTTATGTTAATGATGTCTGCTTGAGTTGCTTATTGAACACCTTTGTGAACTAACACCACCCTTGTGCCCTTGTGATCATGCTCTTATTTATGCTTCTAGCTATTCTCCAAAACCATTATCTTGGCAAACTCTCCTTTTTATTCAAATTATTATTTTTTATTTATCCAAATAAGCGCCAAGATTTATTTAGACAAAGCTTTTATCAAAACTAAGTATTTACAAAATTATCTGGACCTACAAAGTAGAGTGGTCCCACTACTTTACAAACTTTTATTTTGTTGATATTCATAAAAGGATTTCAAACACCTTTGAGAAGATTTTACAAAGGAGATATTTATGTCTCCATTTGTTTCTAAAACTATCTACCAAAGCCTTACTCCTTTATTTGAAACTCTTCTTTACTTGACCTAGGCATGATCATTGAGCACTGGTTCAATCATTGTTTTTGGTGATGCTAGATTAGCTGCAATTAATTGACCTTGTGTGACTTTGTTTGACTGTGTTGTTTGTGAGTAGCTGTGATCCCTAGATAGGCCTGTGGCCTAGCCTCTTTCAATTCCCACCAAATTTATATTTTTGTCCCATGAAGGTTATTCTCAATCCATCTTTCAATATAAAACCCATCTAGTCATTTTCCTCTCAATCCTAAATCCCTAACTCTAATGTCTTAGTCTTATCATGAGACATTAGGAGCACCATTTTGTGGGATCTTAAAACAAATCAAACTAGCCCAAGGAAAGCACCTCTGGTGTTATTTGAAATCATCTACATCCCACCTTAGAAGGCTCCTCTCAGTTTTCTCAAAATATTTTCTGGCAGCCATTTTATCAAACACCTAGTGTGTAGACTATCTTAGTGTCTGTTAACAGATTCAATTTTCCAACACCTATATTCAGCTCATCTATTCTATCCTCATATTTGGCATGTGATCTTCAATTCTTTCCATTGCCACCTGATCATTTGAGGTCATTTGATACTTACTCTAATCCTGTTTCTGACCCTAATCAAATCACTGACCATTTGACTATTATCATATGCACTTTTGCTCACACTTCTAGAATTCGAAATAAGTTGTTCAGAGACCATTCCTTGACCCATTCCTCTTCCTTTTGATCTACTCTAACTATCTATGCACTTGCATGTGCATTTTGAAGCATGTCACCTATTTATGTGACTGGGTTTCGAACCCTAGTCAAAACTGATTTCACCCCCCTAGTTTTTCCTGATCCTCTTAGTATTTTGTCAGCACTCATCATAAAATCTCTCCATAAATTCATTTCCTCCTCACTAGCATTTGGAAATGTTATTCTTGCAAAATATCACTTTTCCTCCATCAAGAATAGCTATTTCTCTATATCATCTTTCTTGCATAATAAAATGCATATGAGTGGTACCTTGTTATTTCGTGCACATTCCTATCCCTAAACCTTGCCATCTGAACTTCCTTTTCTTACATTTCCACCTAATATTTTGAGGCCATCTAGCATTTCCTTTGGACAGGTCTTTAACCCTAGTCAAATAGCAAGAAGTGGCAATGTTATCAGATTTCACTTTTTGCAATTCTTTTTAACCACATCCCATTGTTGTTTCAGCAAGATTAGGGCATGTTCGTTATCCTCAAGACTTCTACTCCTAGTGCCAGCAAGGTTTTATCAAAATATTTTCCCCTAGCTTGCTTGTTCAAGGCTGTTTTGAGGTCTAGCCAATAACAGCAAAATCTGGCAAAATCTGAGTTTTCTGCCAAGTCATTTTCTGTTAAAAGGTTCTGACTTTGGAACCTCACCATTTGTATCTACAATTCTGTTTTTGCCCAAACTTTCGTACCAATCTCATCTACATGACCTCTACTAACTAACCCTACCTTTTCCCTAGCTTTAAGAAGCTATCTAACCACTAATTCAAGCAAGGTTTGTGAGCACCACAGAAATCTGTTTTGACACTGTTAAAAAGTTGATACTTTGGCAGTTTGTGTTAAGCAACCCCTCCTGCACCCTTGGCCATGGACTACATTTTGTTGTGCACCTAAACCAGTACTTTTAACCCCACAAACCATTCTCAATTGTGGAGCAACCTAGCTTGTTCAAATATTGGTGTTCTGAACCCTATGCAATGTTCTGCCTATAGATCAATTTCCATCACCAAAACCTTTCCAAATCTTTTCCAATTAGCCAACCCTTACCCTAACCACTCCAGCACCACCACCACCCTCTGGTCGACATGTACTGTAGCAGCCCCTCTCTTTTGTCCCCTAGTGTTTGGAGGGAGAAGGAGAGAAGAAAGGTCAACAAGAAACCTTGCCCATCAATTAAAAAATGGTGCTGCAGCTCACCCCTCTGATCCTAGCCGACCAGGACATCCAATAGGACCATCTCACCCTCCCCACCGTCCTCTTGGACCAATCAAAGCCCCTCTATGGGCCCCACTTTGCCCAAACCGACCCACACACTCCTCCTCTGGTTATAAGGCATCCGAGCGCCACAGCCCCTCTCAGACCCCTCATTACACTCCTGCCACTTCCCCTAGCCACCCCCAGTCCTCCTGTGCTGCCTCTTGCTCTGAAACAGAGAAGGGAAGGAGGAAGCATCCTATAGTTCTGCGAGGAAGAAGACCACACCATGCTCTCTCTGGACCCTCTCCGATCTCCATTTCTGCTTGCTTGCACTCCCCTAACATTCAGCTACCTAACCCACCCCTTTTCTTGACCCAGGGATGCCGGAGTCAAGGTCCCTGCAAGCCCGATGAGAAGCTCGCCACGGCCGTCACTTAGATCTGTATCCTGGCGCCCAAAATGTCGATGCCGACCGTCGCCGAGGTCCCCGTCGAGCGCCGCGCCGCCCCGTCACCTCCTCGTCGCCGGGGAGGCCCTCAGGTGAGCCCCTGCGCCATGCCTGGCCGCGCTAGGGTTTCCGACCGGCCGGAACTGTCGCGCAAAGAAGAAGAACCAGAGCCGTCGATCATGACTTGATCGAACGGCCCAGGCTTTCCCGTACCCCTTCGGCCCCTGCTGCCGCTTACACCCCTGGCCCGCCTGTCGGGCGGTTTAAAACCACCACTCCCACGTGCCACAGCCCGGGATGGGCCGGCCCGAGGCGCTACTGCCCGGGCCTGTTAAAAATCGGCCCGCGCTGTGTTTTTTTTCAGATAATTGTTTTAACTTTTTAGCAGACCTGCTAGTTTGCAAAAAGTATAGAAAAATAATTACAGGTCCAAATTAAGTGATTCAAATTCCTGTGAGTTCCTCTTGTTGTGAACTACCTAGAAATACTGCATGCATAAATCTTTGGCCTTTGTAGAATTACTTGAATTAAATCTTGTAAAATAAGCACACTTTTAGTCAAAATTGCAAATCTAGAGTTCTATATATTGAAATGCCTTATTTCCAATTTCCAGAGGTGCTCTTAGGTGTTTACTTGCATGACAAACTAAGTTTGGTATTTTAGGAGCATATGGTTACCTGTGGTAATTACCTTAGTGATGCTTAGGTTTCACATGGTTTTATTTATTGTGCTCAGTAGGAATACTATTTTTGGGTGATTCCAACTTCCAGTGGTAGATTGTTGTGTCATCTTGGTTGATTCACTGGTTTTCGTATTTTAGGACTTGTAATCTTGCAGTAGTAATTAAAATGGCATAGTGTGTAATTAATTTTAGGAAAATCATCACTTGCAGTAGAATTAGAATTTGGTGTTGAATCCAACTTTGTTGGATCATGCTCTTGAAGGGCTTTCCAGAGCACTTTACCTCATATTTTTCTGAGATTCAGAGAATATATGGGGATTATTTTGGTGCCCAAGTGTTATTCTCTTATTGTTTAATTCATAGGAAATCAACCCTAATTTGTTTTTCAGTAAATCCAACTTTGGTAGTTTCTTAAGATTGTTGTCAACCTGCAATATTGATTGGTGTGCTGTTTGGTTCACTGGATGCCTGCATGCTTGAGTTGGTTGCTAAGTGGTGGTGTTCGCATCAACTTAAGAAACCCTAGTATCTAGTAGGCTTAACTTGTTAATTAAGAACCTTTAAAGCTTTGTTTGTTTTATAAACTTGTTTGCTTCTGATACTCTTTGATAAGATGGTATGAGTGCTGAAATGCTTGTGACTTGTGTATGCCTGTGTGCTTATTGTGTGCCTTTATTTTTCCGGTGATAGAATCGAACGAGGAGTGTACCGAGGAGGGAGAAATCTCTGATTATCAAGAAGAAGACCAGGGACAAGCTACTAAGGCAAGCCATCTAACTTGATGCATATCTGAACCCTAATTACACATTTGCATGTCTCCTTCTAATTTTATTGCAGTGCATTGATTTATGTTGCTATAGTCCCTATAGCAATTATTTGTTGACTCAAGCTCCGCGAGTCAAGTTGTTATCATCCATCGAGATGACCCCCTTTGCTACCTATTTCAATATCCCCTAAAGTAGTGGCTTGTTGGTTAGCAACAATGCCTTTGATAAACTTTCTAGTGGAGCTAAAACTCTAGGACTGGGAACACTCAATGAAAGTTTACGAAAATGTTTCCGAAAACCTTGGGGTAGTAACTACCCCACTAAAGTGATTTCAAAAATGGTTTTTGTCAAAATGAAGGACAAGGAGATGGTGGTTTTTAATATGACATTGGTGATCACTAGGCGTTCGCTCAGAACAATTAACCCGTGCAACCACATTACCCTGGTATGGGACGGGGCTTAGTCGGAAGTTTATCTGCCTTAGTGCGGGGAGCCTCATACTATATACGGGTCTGGAGGACCCCGGAATCCGGATTGCCGCCAGATTATGGGCAATAGTAAATCGGGATCCATCGGGATTTATCCGGCCGGAAGACACTTGGGTTTCTCCCGCCGTGGCACTGGAACTACACTCGGCAGAGGTAGACGGCCAGGGTTTGCCGGGGATGTATACTCCACAGGGTAGGCACCCGTATTAAGGTGGATAGATGGACGGCTATGATCGATTATCCGAACCCCGCATACTTGTGTATGACGGTCCGTGGTGGTATCCCGGCGGATTTATCGGATGGTGTGGGTAAAGTGTACAACCTCTGCAGAGTGAAATTCTATTCGAATAGCTGAGTCCTCAGTCATGGACGGTTGGGACGACCGTTGCCTAGCCCAATGTCGGTTTTGGTTTTTTTCAAAGTGGATTTCAGAAAGAAAAGGAGATAATGCCGGACGGAGTACTCTGAGGGTACTGCCGTGGCACGTGCTTGGTTTCGGGGTACTTGGAGGGTACTGCCGAAGGTGGAAAGTGGTCATGTGTGATTGACCGGAATTATTAAGGAGGGTGGTCATGTTTGATTGACCCCCGGCTCTTCTCTTGAAAATGAGTTCCCCCTTTCCTAGAGCTTTTACTAAAGATGCTTTACAAAGATTCTTCTTTAACAAGGATATAGAGATGTCGTATGACATGCTATATCGACACGAGAATTTGACTAGATAGGAAAAACTAGACCAGAGCCTTTCTCCTTGCTACAGCCAAACTGCATATTTGTCCTCTCCCCTTTAGATGGTTTGCGAGTACAATTCAAATGTACTCACGGCTTTGTCCCTGGCTATTAACTTGGTCAGACTATGGAGAAGACTGCGAGGAAGGTGGCGATGGTTGCGATGACGCCGGTGCGAACTAGGAACGTCTCCCAGTCAGTTGCCTGTAGGGTAGTAGGCATGACGTGGGTCATCAACGCTGCTTGGTATCCGCTGCTTAGTTTGTAAACTTGCCCTGCGTGGCATTATCAGTCTTGGTCGTGTGACCAATTGTAAGGCTTTATATTCGGTACTGTAATGGATGATGTAACTTTGATATCAGCTCGGTTACGTGGACTCACGACATACTGATCATGGGATCGTGAGTTGTATGCATAACGGGAATTCCGGCTGGTAAACCGGGGTCCCCACAGAGTTGGTATCAGAGCCATCCTGACTGTAGGAGACCTTAGTTAGCATGGGCGTTAGATAGGAAAGTAATATTTTGCTAAAATTATTTGCAAAGGTTACTTCTTCTAAGTATCCAATAGTATGGCTTATACCTTTCTCACCTCTTCAAAACTGCTAATCTTATCTCTCTGTTTTCCAAGGTTTTCACCGCTTTTACTATCTCATCTTATCCCCTTCAAAATCTAAATACTGGACGTTGTACCCTGAATAGACCTAAAGTTTAGCAGCACATGATGGAGCAACTACTCGGAAGGACGTCTTCAAGCCACTCCAGTTAAAAAGGGAAGGATGGTGTGAACAAATATTTTGCCTTTGGTTCGCACCAATGGCTCTGTCAGGATACTAACCTTGATCCTCCCTGGACTTGCACTTTTGCAGTCGTCAAGGACCAAGTACTTAGTTGCTTGACTAGTATTTATTAGGTCTGCCAGGCATGTATGCCACCAATGGAACACTTCAGCAACCCCTCTGAAGGTCTCACAACCATGTGATGTGATACCAGAAGACTTACAACACTGCACTTCCCAAGTCAACATCAACGGCTCAACATCACTGCAACTTCACCACCAACTACCGTCAAGTTTCAATTGAAGCCAGAAGCAAATAAATGAAGAAGTCAACAACTATGACCAACCATGACCCTAGGATAAATAGGACTAACCCCAAATATCGCGCGTTGTTAGGCATCATTGGTACTTGAAGTACCTCGTGTGATTTCTGCGATTGTTTGTTGATTGCCTTGTCTGTTCTTGATAGTGTGTCCAATTGTCTGGTGTGTTTCTTAAATGCGTATTATTACCTTGTGCTTGTGCTTGTGCTTGTTTTGGCCTCTCAGCCTTGAAAATCTTTGGTCATGTAAAACTCTGATGAAGAAAACCTCTTTAAAAAGTGTTTTCCATCTCATCTGTTTTTGTCAGTTTGAGTAGCGTAGATAAGTTAAAAGTGAAACGCTAACCCTAAGCTCGATAATAGTGGAGTATAAATCCTCTTGCAACACCTATCCAAGATCTGATGCGGAAATTCTTGCTACGAGCTTCATGCTTCGTCAACACCTCTCTACAACGACAAGGAAGCAGAAGATAGACCCGCCTGTACTACAAGGGACTTCTAGAAGACAAAGACATCACTAACCAGGATCGTCTAACCATAATTCTAGATTTTTGCTAACATTGATGATACTCTCTTAGCACCCCAACGCTTGCTAAACTTCTAACAAGCCGACTAACATTGGGCATAGAAGTATCAAGGCCAAGACCTAACATTCGAAGATCAACCCGTTGCCGCCACTTGAAGCCTGAAGACTCACGTGCTTGATCTCCATGGAGCAAATAGAAGGAGTGAAGACTTTTCTAACTAACTCACTCGCTCGTTCAAATTTTGACGGGTTTGAAAACCATACTGACATATGCCACGAGTAGGAATTCCCGTGAAGATTTCTCGGAAGATGAAGTCAACTCAAGGTATCCCAATATACCTTAAGATTCCCAAGGCTACAAGAAGGAAGATCTTCAATAGTCCCCACTAACCCGAAGACAAGAAGGAATAAATCATTGACTACTAGAAGACACACCGTTGGTGGTGCACTGCCACCTGATGCATTCATAGCTAAAGCACAAGACGACCTAGAAGAATGGTTCCATTAGGACTAACCTACGCCTTGGTAGCTAGGAAGCGTAGGAGACTAAGTTGATAAAAATTCGACGTGCCTATCAAGACTGAAGCATAGATGCTCTTGTCTACCGTCTGCAAGATCGAGATTAAAGGTCTACGCCAATATCAAGTTTCAAGTCACGACTCCAAGATCTAAAGATTCCATCAAGCTACGCGAGGGAAGAAGCGACTCCAAGCCAACAAGAGCTACCCAAGAAGCCTCAACTCTTCAAGACCTCAATTGCGAGCTGAAAACCTTCTAACTCTTGTAGGATCCTTTTTGTGAATACTAGGTATTCTGACCCTACTAACCTTAAGAGTGTCTCAACACGGGCTCGAAAAGATACTTCGGTAACATCAACTCTTCAGCCATCAACTGCAGCAAGTGAAGACGATCTACATCTTCGGCAAGAGCAAGCCTTCGATGTAGCTCGAAGTATCATCAAAAAGTTGTAAGAGCAACCTTTCAAAGTCTAACTCTAACCTAGTCTCTTCACCTCCCTAGTACTACGCTTAGGAATCTCGGGACGAGATTCTGTTTAAGGGGGGAAGAGCTGTAACACCCCACTTTTTGTAACCCTGTTTAGGTAGTGTTTAGTGAGCCAAAAATTAGGGCCAACAAAAACTTTTCGAGCAAACCTCTGGAAGTACTGTTTCTTGCTTGTTTGTTTTGGTTGTTATGTTAATGATGTCTGCTTGAGTTGCTTATTGAACACCTTTGTGAACTAACACCACCCATGTGCCCTTGTGATCATGCTCTTATTTATGCTTCTAGCTATTCTCCAAAACCATTATCTTGGCAAACTCTCCTTTTTATTCAATTTTTTTTTATTTATCCAAATAAGCGCCAAGATTTATTTAGACAAAGCTTTTATCAAAACTAAGTATTTACAAAATTATCTGGACCTACAAAGTAGAGTGGTCCCACTACTTTACAAACTTTTATTTTGTTGATATTCATAAAAGGATTTCAAACACCTTTGAGAAGATTTTACAAAGGAGATATTTATGTCTCCATTTGTTTCTAAAACTATCTACCAAAGCCTTACTCCTTTATTTGAAACTCTTCTTTACTTGAACTAGGAATGATCATTGAGCACTGGTTCAATCATTGTTTTTGGTGATGCTAGATTAGCTGCAATTAATTGACCTTGTGTGACTTTGTTTGACTGTGTTGTTTGTGAGTAGCTGTGATCCCTAGATAGGCCTGTGGCCTAGCCTCTTTCAATTCCCACCAAATTTATATTTTTGTCCCATGAAGGTTATTCTCAATCCATCTTTCAATATAAAACCCATCTAGTCATTTTCCTCTCAATCCTAAATCCCTAACTCTAATGTCTTAGTCTTATCATGAGACATTAGGAGCACCATTTTGTGGGATCTTAAAACAAATCAAACTAGCCCAAGGAAAGCACCTCTGGTGTTATTTGAAATCATCTACATCCCACCTTAGAAGGCTCCTCTCAGTTTTCTCAAAATATTTTCTGGCAGCCATTTTATCAAACACCTAGTGTGTAGACTATCTTAGTGTCTGTTAACAGATTCAATTTTCCAACACCTATATTCAGCTCATATATTCTATCCATGGCAATGTACCTTCCTAGAACTCATATTTGGCATGTGATCTTCAATTCTTTCCATTGTCACCTGATCATTTGAGGTCATTTGATACTTACTCTAATCCTGTTTCTGACCCTAATCAAATCACTGACCATTTGACTATTATCATATGCACTTTTGCTCACACTTCTAGAATTCGAAATAAGTTGTTCAGAGACCATTCCTTGACCCATTCCTCTTCCTTTTGATCTACTCTAACTATCTATGCACTTGCATGTGCATTTTGAAGCATGTCACCTATTTATGTGACTGGGTTTCGAACCCTAGTCAAAACTGATTTCACCCCCCTAGTTTTTCCTGATCCTCTTAGTATTTTGTCAGCACTCATCATAAAATCTCTCCATAAATTCATTTCCTCCTCACTAGCATTTGGAAATGTTATTCTTGCAAAATATCACTTTTCCTCCATCAAGAATAGCTATTTCTCTATATCATCTTTCTTGCATAATAAAATGCATATGAGTGGTACCTTGTTATTTCGTGCACATTCCTATCCCTAAACCTTGCCATCTGAACTTCCTTTTCTTACATTTCCACCTAATATTTTGAGGCCATCTAGCATTTCCTTTGGACAGGTCTTTAACCCTAGTCAAATAGCAAGAAGTGGCAATGTTATCAGATTTCACTTTTTGCAATTCTTTTTAACCACATCCCATTGTTGTTTCAGCAAGATTAGGGCATGTTCGTGATCCTCAAGACTTCTACTCCTAGTGCCAGCAAGGTTTTATCAAAATATTTTCCCCTAGCTTGCTTGTTCAAGGCTGTTTTGAGGTCTAGCCAATAACAGCAAAATCTGGCAAAATCTGAGTTTTCTGCCAAGTCATTTTCTGTTAAAAGGTTCTGACTTTGGAACCTCACCATTTGTATCTACAATTCTGTTTTTGCCCAAACTTTCGTACCAATCTCATCTACATGACCTCTACTAACTAACCCTACCTTTTACCTAGCTTTTAGAAGCTATCTAACCACTAATTCAAGCAAGGTTTGTGAGCACCACAGAAATCTGTTTTGACACTGTTAAAAAGTTGATACTTTGGCATTTTGTGTTAAGCAACCCCTCCTGCACCCTTGGCCATGGACTACATTTTGTTGTGCACCTAAACCAGTACTTTTAACCCCACAAACCATTCTCAATTGTGGAGCAACCTAGCTTGTTCAAATATTGGTGTTCTGAACCCTATGCAATGTTCTGCCTATAGATCAATTTCCATCACCAAAACCTTTCCAAATCTTTTCCAATTAGCCAACCCTTACCCTAACCACTCCAGCACCACCACCACCCTCTGGCCGACATGTACTGTAGCAGCCCCTCTCTTTTGTCCCCTAGTGTTTGGAGGGAGAAGGAGAGAAGAAAGGTCAACAAGAAACCTTGCCCATCAATTAAAAAATGGTGCTGCAGCTCACCCCTCTGATCCTAGCCGACCAGGACATCCAATAGGACCATCTCACCCTCCCCACCGTCCTCTTGGACCAATCAAAGCCCCTCTATGGGCCCCACTTTGCCCAAACCGACCCACACACTCCTCCTCTGGTTATAAGGCATCCGAGCGCCATAGCCCCTCTCAGACCCCTCATTACACTCCTGCCACTTCCCCTAGCCACCCCCAGTCCTCCTGTGCTGCCTCTTGCTCTGAAACAGAGAAGGGAAGGAGGAAGCATCCTATAGTTCTGCGAGGAAGAAGACCACACCATGCTCTCTCTGGACCCTCTCCGATCTCCATTTCTGCTTGCTTGCACTCCCCTAACATTCAGCTACCTAACCCACCCCTTTTCTTGACCCAGGGATGCCGGAGTCAAGGTCCCTGCAAGCCCGATGAGAAGCTCGCCACGGCCGTCACTTAGATCTGTATCCTGGCGCCCAAAATGTCGATGCCGACCGTCGCCGAGGTCCCCGTCGAGCGCTGCGCCGCCCCGTCACCTCCTCGTCGCCGGGGAGGCCCTCAGGTGAGCCCCTGCGCCATGCCTGGCCGCGCTAGGGTTTCCGACCGGCCGGAACTGTCGCGCGAAGAAGAAGAACCAGAGCCGTCGATCATGACTTGATCGAACGGCCCAGGCTTTCCCGTACCCCTTCGGCCCCTGCTGCCGCTTACACCCCTGGCCCGCCTGTCGGGCGGTTTAAAACCGCCACTCCCACGTGCCAGAGCCCGGGATGGGCCGGCCCGAGGCGCTACTGCCCGGGCCTGTTAAAAATCGGCCCGCGCTGTGTTTTTTTTCAGATAATTGTTTTAACTTTTTAGCAGACCTGCTAGTTTG
The DNA here is from genome assembly GCA_007115705.1 of Dactylis glomerata. Classification (NCBI taxonomy): domain Eukaryota; kingdom Viridiplantae; phylum Streptophyta; class Magnoliopsida; order Poales; family Poaceae; genus Dactylis; species Dactylis glomerata. The sequence continues at coordinate 1,022,617 of QXEO01000519.1, forward strand.
CAAAAAGTATAGAAAAATAATTACAGGTCCAAATTAAGTGATTCAAATTCCTGTGAGTTCCTCTTGTTGTGAACTACCTAGAAATACTGCATGCATAAATCTTTGGCCTTTGTAGAATTACTTGAATTAAATCTTGTAAAATAAGCACACTTTTAGTCAAAATTGCAAATCTAGAGTTCTATATATTGAAATGCCTTATTTCCAATTTCCAGAGGTGCTCTTAGGTGTTTACTTGCATGACAAACTAAGTTTGGTATTTTAGGAGCATATGGTTACCTGTGGTAATTACCTTAGTGATGCTTAGGTTTCACATGGTTTTATTTATTGTGCTCAGTAGGAATATTATTTTTGGGTGATTCCAACTTCCAGTGGTAGATTGTTATGTCATCTTGCTTGATTCACTGGTTTTCGTATTTTAGGACTTGTAATCTTGCAGTAGTAATTAAAATGGCATAGTGTGTAATTAATTTTAGGAAAATCATCACTTGCAGTAGAATTAGAATTTGGTGTTGAATCCAACTTTGTTGGATCATGCTCTTGAAGGGATTTCCAGAGCACTTTACCTCATATTTTTCTGAGATTCAGAGAATATATGGGGATTATTTTGGTGCCCAAGTGTTATTCTCTTATTGTTTAATTCATAGGAAATCAACCCTAATTTGTTTTTCAGTAAATCCAACTTTGGTAGTTTCTTAAGATTGTTGTCAACCTGCAATATTGATTGGTGTGCTGTTTGGTTCACTGGATGCCTGCATGCTTGAGTTGGTTGCTAAGTGGTGGTGTTCGCATCAACTTAAGAAACCCTAGTATCTAGTAGGCTTAACTTGTTAATTAAGAACCTTTAAAGCTTTGTTTGTTTTATAAACTTGTTTGCTTCTGATACTCTTTGATAAGATGGTATGAGTGCTGAAATGCTTGTGACTTGTGTATGCCTGTGTGCTTATTGTGTGCCTTTATTTTTCCGGCGATAGAATCGAACGAGGAGTGTACCGAGGAGGGAGAAATCTCTGATTATCAAGAAGAAGACCAGGGACAAGCTACTAAGGCAAGCCATCTAACTTGATGCATATCTGAACCCTAATTACACATTTGCATGTCTCCTTCTAATTTTATTGCAGTGCATTGATTTATGTTGCTATAGTCCCTATAGCAATTATTTGTTGACTCAAGCTCCGCGAGTCAAGTTGTTATCATCCATCGAGATGACCCCCTTTGCTACCTATTTCAATATCCCCTAAAGTAGTGGCTTGTTGGTTAGCAACAATGCCTTTGATAAACTTTCTAGTGGAGCTAAAACTCTAGGACTGGGAACACTCAATGAAAGTTTACGAAAATGTTTCCGAAAACCTTGGGGTAGTAACTACCCCACTGAAGTGATTTCAAAAATGGTTTTTGTCAAAATGAAGGACAAGGAGATGGTGGTTTTTAATATGACATTGGTGATCACTAGGCGTTCGCTCAGAACAATTAACCCGTGCAACCACATTACCCTGGTATGGGACGGGGCTTAGTCGGAAGTTTATCTGCCTTAGTGCGGGGAGCCTCATACTATATACGGGTCTGGAGGACCCCGGAATCCGGATTGCCGCCAGATTATGGGCAATAGTAAATCGGGATCCATCGGGATTTATCCGGCCGGAAGACACTTGGGTTTCTCCCGCCGTGGCACTGGAACTACACTCGGCAGAGGTAGACGGCCAGGGTTTGCCGGGGATGTATACTCCACAGGGTAGGCACCCGTATTAAGGTGGATAGATGGACGGCTATGATCGATTATCCGAACCCCGCATACTTGTGTATGACGGTCCGTGGTGGTATCCCGGCGGATTTATCGGATGGTGTGGGTAAAGTGTACAACCTCTGCAGAGTGAAATTCTATTCGAATAGCCGAGTCCTCGGTCATGGACGGTTGGGACGACCGTTGCCTAGCCCAATGTCGGTTTTGGTTTTTTTTCAAAGTGGATTTCAGAAAGAAAAGGAGATAATGCCGGACGGAGTACTCTGAGGGTACTGCCGTGGCACGTGCTTGGTTTCGGGGTACTTGGAGGGTACTGCCGAAGGTGGAAAGTGGTCATGTGTGATTGACCGGAATTATTAAGGAGGGTGGTCATGTTTGATTGACCCCCGGCTCTTCTCTTGAAAATGAGTTCCCCCTTTCCTAGAGCTTTTACTAAAGATGCTTTACAAAGATTCTTCTTTAACAAGGATATAGAGATGTCGTATGACATGCTATATCGACACGAGAATTTGACTAGATAGGAAAAAAAAGACCAGAGCCTTTCTCCTTGCTACAGCCAAACTGCATATTTGTCCTCTCCCCTTTAGATGGTTTGCGAGTACAATTCAAATGTACTCACGGCTTTGTCCCTGGCTATTAACTTGGTCAGACTATGGAGAAGACTGCGAGGAAGGTGGCGATGGTTGCGATGACGCCGGTGCGAACTAGGAACGTCTCCCAGTCAGTTGCCTGTAGGGTAGTAGGCATGACGTGGGTCATCAACGCTGCTTGGTATCCGCTGCTTAGTTTGTAAACTTGCCCTGCGTGGCATTATCAGTCTTGGTCGTGTGACCAATTGTAAGGCTTTATATTCGGTACTGTAATGGATGATGTAACTTTGATATCAGCTCGGTTACGTGGACTCACGACATACTGATCATGGGATCGTGAGTTGTATGCATAACGGGAATTCCGGCTGGTAAACCGGGGTCCCCACAGAGATGGCCCCTTTTGAAGCTCTATATGGAAGAAAGTGCACTACACCCCTGCTTTTGAATGGTGTTGGTGAACGAAGTCTTTTCGGGCCAGACATAATAAAGGATGCTGAGGAAAAGGTTCGTTTGATTAGGGATAGGCTCAAAATAGCTCAATCCAGGCAAAAGAGCTACGCTGATTCAAAGCGTAGAGAGGTAATCTATGGGGTGGGTGATAGAGCATACCTTCGAGTATCGCCAGTTCGTGGAGTGAAAAGATTTGGGGTCAAAGGAAAGCTAGCACCTCGCTTTGTAGGGCCATTCAAGATTTTGGCTCGCAAGGGAGAAGTTGCATATGAGCTAGAACTGCTAGAATCCTTGTCTGCAGTGCACAACGTGTTCCATGTGAGTCAGTTAAAGAAATGTCATCCAGAGATGACAGATACCCCACTACGAGACACAATACCATTGGAGGAGGTTCAGTTGGAAAGTGATCTCACATATGAAGAGAAGCCCATCAAAATCTTGGAGACATCAGAAGAGTTACTCGTACCAAAACAATCAAGTTTTGCAAAGTTTAGTGGAGTCACCATACTGAAGAAGAAGCAACTTGGGAACGAGAAGATGAACTTCGAGAAGACTATCCACACCTATTTGCTAGCCAACCCGAATCTCGAGGGCGAGATTCATCTTAAGGGGGGTTAAACTTGTAACATCCCAATTTTTGGGAAAGGAATTATAAAAACTTTGCACATGAAATCATACATCATCTCATGCACATATTCATCCTTGCTAAGATTTCACTTTGTAAAACCATGTTCCTTGATTCAAATTCTTCTCTGTATGTTCAGACAAAAGGGGAAAAACTATTTTACAAAACCCAAAAAATTGCTTTAGAACAATTTGGAGCCTTTTTGCAAAAATACACAAAAGTTTTTAGAAAAGAAAAGGAGAAAGAAATTTAGAAAGTAATAAAAGGCCCCGGGGACCAAAATCAGCCCACGGCCGAATCCAGCCCACGGCCCAGTTTCCCTCCCTCTCGAATCGGCACTGTTTTCCTCTCCCCCTGCCGCTAACAAGGTGACCCCACCTATCATCCCTCCCAGGGAGGTTGAGACGAACACGGCGAGCCCCTGTAATTTCTCTGCGGATCCCTCTCCGATTCGGTGCGATCATTTTGCCCCTCGCCCACGCAATCGCGCCCATATAAACCCCTCCGTCCATGCTCGTTCTCCCTTCCCGAACCCTAGCAAAGCCTGCATCCAGGCTGCCCAATCTCAAAGTCGCTGCGCCGCCACTGTAGCGGAGAGCACCGCTGGTCTCTGGTAACCCTCGACCCTCTCCCGATCTATCTTCTGCACCTTCTCTCTTTTCTCAGTCATGCGCACCTCTCTGACATATTCTCCTCTCCGTTTGAGCACCAAAACGACGAAAGCATCCACATCTGAATCTCGCCGCCGCCCGATAGAACTTCGGTGAGGAATCACCGGAGCTCTAGTGCATCTCGATCCATTAGAGTTCGCCATCAAACTCGCCTTGCCATCCTAAACACCTGGGTAAGTCGCCGTTTCCCAGATCTATATGTATCTCCGGTGTTCGCTGATGCTCTGCATCTCGCCGACACGTCACTATATTCCAGCCACCTTTCCTCGCATTCACAAGAAGCGAAGGATCGATCTATGCACGCTATCGTCTTCGTCGTCACCTCCTGAACATCGTCAAGTACTTCATCGTCGCCGGGAACCACCACAGCCACCTCGCCGTCGACACCAGAGCCGCCAGAGACTTCGCCGTTGAACTTTTCTCGGTGAGCCCCTCCTTCTCTTCCTGTATCCCTTGGATCTGGATCTAGCAATCAGGATTAGATCACTTACCGAAAGGGTAAGTTCAAATCTGGTCCTTCTGATCGTACTTAGATCCTATGACTTAGATCGGCGATCCGACCGAACCGGTACGGACTAATCACGACGCGAAAAGTGGCAGCTCCTGGATAGCCCCCGATCTAATTCATTTAAAACTTTTCAGAATATGATTTAAACTTCAGAAATTCATATCTTTAGTTCTACTGGTCCAAATTTAGCAAACTTTGCATCTCTCGATTCAAAAAAATGAGTAGATTTTATTTGTAGCATAAAATAATACTTTTGCATCGGTTTTATATAGTGAAGTACTGCAAGCTTTAATTATGTGTTTATGCTGCTAAAAATAGTTGTAAAATTTATTTTACAGTAAATTCTTTTGCTTTTGGTCTCTATGAAACTTCCCAGTACTGTAGCACGGCCATAATTTTTTTAGTAACTTCTATATTAATTTTGTAGCTTTAGTTTGTTTATTTGTTCTTTTTGTGATTTGAAGACAAATTGAGCTTTATAAATGAACTCTAAAATTTTGACATGCCATCATGCATATAGTCAACAACCAGAGAACTTGTTAAGTGTCCTTGAGGTGTTTAAAACACATTTCCATGCATACTTTTCCTTTCATGAGTGTTTTGTGATTGATATGTGCTTATGATGCTATATTTTATGTGTAGATTGTGCTGAGTGCAACGAGTGTCTTTGTGACGAGTGCACCAACTCTTCTCCTCACTAAGGCAAGTGTCACCATGTTCCCTTGTCCCACTGAAAGTTTTGTCCTGTAGATTTTCTACTAGAAGATGCATGTGTAGGTGTTTTTATGATTTATTATCTTTAGCTTGCTAGATTTTATGCTAAGTTTTTGTCTAGCTTGCCTAGCTTTGCATCTCCTAGTAGAATTGCTGCTGCTATAGGACTTTGCTTTTGCACTTGTTGTGGGAAGGGTTAACATATATTTTTGGCTAAGTGTTGAAAACCTTGTTTTTGCAAAAACTAAGAAAACAACTAAGTTAATGAATCACCTGGGTGGATGTGGCTTTGTTTGGGTTATGTTGAGTGGTTCCCTGGGGTCATGTCGTCAAACCTCTGAACCACCAGGCGTATCTCACTTGTGGACGGCCACCCAGGAACAAAGAGATTGGAGACGTTCAAGTCATGAAGGTTTCAGTGCAACCACAAGACATATAGGCTCTGTCTTGGTCAACTAAGCTGTAAGAACTCAAGCCAGGTGGACAGAGGGTGGTAGATGTTGGTAGGATGGAACGCGTCCGTTTGGTCTGAGGGAATGCTTCTGAAAGGCCTCGTCTTAGTTTTCACTTGGCCATTTGAGGCAAAATGAGTCTCATGGCAAAATGGGTTAACTAAGTCTTGTGGGAAAAGTGCACCACCTCTGCAGAGTGTTTAGAACTAAGTACTTAGTCGTGTCCCCGGCTACGGACAATTTTGAGTGACATGATGTTGAAGCTGTTCAAGAATCTCCTCACCCCAATTTCTCTAAGTTAAAACTTGATGGGTAAACTTGGGTAGTAAAAGTTCCTTCTGGACAAAATTTTGCTAAGGAAAAATTGAGTTTTACAAGGATAGGAAAAAGCTTGCTTTTGCTAAGTTAAACTCCACCTGGCCAAAAAGCATATAAGTGTAGGTGCCATTGAGTCCACCAGAGTGACATCTTTCCAATACATTCAAAGTATTGACCCTCTGTGGCTGCAACGTATCATGTTGCAGGTGGCTGCTATGAAGATTGAAGATTGCTGCGCTACGGTCATGAGTCTTCGTCCAACACGTCTGCCTGCGGAGCTATGAAGAAAATAAGACTTGTAGTTCATTTACTTAGTCATTTCTAGTGTTGTAATAAGTTGTGGCTTTGTGCCTTATCGAGTTGTAAAAGACTACGTTATTTGAGGATCAAGCGTTGTAATAAAGACCTTTGTATTCTTGGTATTTCATCTTGTAACTGTGTGTGCTAGCAGTTGATCTGGGACTAGCACAAATAAAACATAGGTACGCTATAGGTTACTCCATTGGACTTTATACATATTGATTTTTCGTCTACGGGTGAGACGGACATCTTTCTACAGAATACGGATTGGCCTCTCGCGGTAGGTCAAGTCGTGGTTGAGATCAATGGAGTCTTGGTCAACCTCCTTGAAGGTTTTGGGTTTGTTGGGGGCTTGAAGGCACTTGCGTAGCTGTGAGACGTGGAAGACATCGTGGAATTTAGATAGTTTCGAGGGTAGCTCCAAATTGTAGGACATCTCTCTGTGGCGTTCTAGGATTTTGTATGGGCCAATGTAGCGGGGTGCAAGCTTGCCTTTGACATGGAATCTCTGCATACCCTTGAGAGGGGTAACACGAAGATAGACAAAATCTCCCACTTGGAATGAGATGGGCCTCCGTCGGGAATCTGCGTAGCTCTTTTGCCTAGATTGGGCGGCCTTTAATCGGTTACGAATCAGTTGCACTTGCTCTTCGGCTTCCTTAATTATGTCAGGGCCAAACACTTGGCTTTCTCCGGTCTAGGCCCAATTGAGAGGGGTACGGCATTTGCGACCGTATAGGGCTTCAAAGGGGGCCATTTGTAGGCTAGCTTGGTAACTATTGTTATAGAAAAACTCGGCGAATGGCAAACAATCCTCCCATTTGGCTCCGTATGAGAGGATGCAGGCATGAAGCATATCTTCAAGAATTTGATTTACTTGCTCCATCTGACCTCCAATTTGAGGGTGATAGGCGGTGCTAAATGAAAGCTTGGTCCCTAAGGCTTCATGAAGTTTTGCCCAAAAGTGAGATGTGAATTTGGTACCACGATCGGAGACGATGGTTTTAGGTACCCCATGCAGACTCACAATTCTCGAGATATAGTGATCGGCGAGTTCCCTGCCATTATGGGTGGTCTTGACTGGAATAAAGTGTGCAACCTTGGTTAGGCGGTCGATGATGACCCAGATGGAGTCATGTCCCCGATTTGACCTCGGAAGGCTAGTGATAAAGTCCATACCAACTTCTTCCCATTTCCACATGGGCACCTTTAACGGCTGCAGCAGACCTGTAGGTCTTTGGTGCTCGGCCTTGACATGCTGGCAGATGTCACACCGTGCAATATAAAAGGCTATCTCTCGCTTCATGCCATGCCACCAAAACTGCTCTTTCAAGTCTTGGTACATCTTGGTGCCTCCTGGGTGAATCGAATAAGGAGTATCATGGGCCTCCTTTAAAATAAGCTGCTTCAACTCATCGATACTGGGGACGCATAGGCGGCCATTATACCATAGCACACCTTGCTGGTCAATCGAAAACCCAGGTACTTCTTCTCGTCCCATCCTACGCTTGATCCCTTCAATACTCTCATGACCTTTCTGGGCTTCTTTAATATGATCAAACAGAGTAGGCCGGACTTCAAGGTTGGCTAAGAACCCATGGCTCACAAGCTCAAGTCCAAACCTTTCAAACTCTTCGCATAGGATAGGTTGGTTGGTTTTTAGCAGGGCATTTAGAGAGCAAGGCTCTCGGCTGAGGGCATCGGCGACAACATTCGCCTTACCCGGGTGATAGTGAATGCTTAGGTCATTATCCTTGATAAGTTCTATCCATCTTCGTTGCATCATATTCAATTCCTTCTGAGAGAAGATGTACTTCAAGCTCTTGTGGTCCGTGTAGATTTCACATCGGTTTCCCATAAGATAGTGGCGCTAAGTTTTGAGTGCATAAACCACGGCGGCAAGCTCTAGGTCATGGGTAGGGTAGTTTAGCTCATGCGGACGCAGTTGACGGGATAGATAAGCAACGACCTTGCCAGCTTGCATTAAGACACTTCCAAGTCCATGCCTGGATGCGTCGCAGTAGACGTCAAAGCTCTTGGTAATATCGGGCATGGTTAGGATAGGGGCTGATACAAGTCTATTCTTGAGTTCTTGGAAACTCTGCTCGCACTTTTCAGTCCACTCAAACTTCTTATCCTTCTTGAGGAGTTGAGTCAACGGGCGAGCGATGCTGGAAAACCCTTCAACAAACTTCCGGTAATAACCAGCTAGTCCAAGGAAGGCTCGAACCTCGGTGGGATTGGTTGGGGCTTTTCTTTCCATGATGGATGTGATTTTTGAGGGGTCAATGGAAACTCCACCGGCTGAGATAACATGGCCGAGAAATCCCACTTATTTCAGCCAAAACTCACACTTGCTAAATTTAGCATAAAGCTGGTGCTCGCGCAGGGTTCCCAACACAAGCCACAAATGTTCTGCATGCTCTTCCTCGGTCTTGGAATAGACCAAGATGTTGTTAATGAACACCACTACAAACTTGTCGAGGAACTTCATGAACACCTTATTCATGAGATTCATGAAGTAGGCAGGGGCATTGGTTAGGCCGAATGACATTACGGTGTATTTAAACAAACTGTAGCGAGTGGTGAAGGCGGTCTTGGGAATATCAGACTCATGAACTTTCAGCTGATGATATCCAGTACGGAGATCAATCTTGGAGAACACTTTGGCCCCATTCAGCTGATCAAATAGGTCTTCAATCTTTGGGAGTGGGTACTTGTTTTTGATAGTCACCTCATTCAATTTACGGTAGTCCACACACAATCGAATGGTACCATCTCGCTTGTCCATGAAGAGAACAGGCGATCCCCAAGGTGACGCGTTGGGATGAATAAGACCCTTGCTGAGCATATCAGCGAGTTGCCACTTTAACTCTTCTAGTTCTTGGGGGTTCATGCGGTAGGCTCTTTGTGCAATAGGTGCTGTTTCGGGAACCAATTCAATAATGAACTTGATATCCCGGTCAAGGGGCATACCTGGTAACTCTTTGATATGTCTCCAATGTATCTATAATTTTTGATGCTCCATGCTTGTTTTTACACCATTTGCCTAATGTTTCGTTACACTTCGTGGCACTTTTATGCATTTTCCGGAACTAACCTATTAACAAGTTGCCACAGTGCCAGTTCCCTGTTTTCTGCTGTTTTTGTGTTTCAGAAGTGATACACAGGAAATATTCTCGGAATTGGACGAAACAAGTTCCTGAAGTCTTATTTTGTCTGGGAGCTTCCAGAGATCCGAAGAGGAGTAGGAGAGGGGCCACAGGCCATCCTCACACCATGGCGGCGCGGCCAGGCCACCTCTGACATCGCCCCTTCGCCTATAAAGACCCCCCGACGGGAAAAACCTAAGGACCCGATCAATTTTCTAGAAACACATCGCGATCCACCGCCGTCGTCGACCCGAGATCGGGAGGGTCCAGAAGCTCTTCCCGGCACCCTGCCGGAGAGGGGAATCGCCACCGGAGGTCTTCTTCATCGCCATGCTTGCCTCCGGAGCGATGAGTGAGTAGTCTACCTTGGACTATGGGTTCATAGCAGTAGCTAGATGGTTGTCTTCTCGACCATGTGCTTCATGTTTAGATCTCATGAGCTGCCCTACATGATTGAGATCACCGTTATGTAATTCTACATGTTTGGTTTGTTCGGATCCGATGAATATTGGTGTTATGATTGAGTTGCTATACTGAAATATATCTTATGTTATCTCTATGTTGTTTATGATCATGCATGCTCTCCGTTGTTAGTAGCTATCTTGGCCAAGTAGTTGCTAGTGACTCCAAGAGGGGGTATTTATGCTCGATAGTGGGTTCATGCCTCTATTTAACCTGGGGGAGTGACAGAAACCTCTAAGGTTGTAGATGTGCTGTTGCTACTAGGGAGAAAACAACATTCATATGCTCAAGGGCATATGCTTTGTTTACATTACACAGTTTGCTTAATGCAATTATCTCTTGTTCGCAACTTAATACTCATGAGGTGTTCGGATGATATCCCCGTGAGTGGATTATTAGTCATAGATGCAGTTGGATGGCGGTCTATGTATTTTGTTGTAATGCCCAGAGTAAATCTCGTAGTGATCTTCTTGACATATCACGTTTATCTTTATTCTATCAATTGCCCAACTGTAATTTGTTTACGCAGCATGTGTTATTTATCTTATGGAGAGACGCCACTAGTGAACTGTGGACCCCGGTCCTATTTCCATCATATTGCTATCACCTGTTTAATTTACTCGCACTGTTTACTTTACTCGCATACTCTACTGTTTTCCACTCGATACGCTCATACCTTTGTTTCAAGCAAACCGGTGAGATTGACAACCTCATCGCAAGTTGGGAGCAAAGTACTTGGTTGTGTTGTGTGCAAGTTCCGCATTGCAGCTAGCAAGCAAAGCTTGGACGAGGCGCCATATATAAATTGTCCGAAGCTGTCGCAAACTAGCAAGCATCACCTTCAGTCGTAATTGTCTGCTCTTCTCCTGAACGATAAACCTTGGTTTCTTAACTGAGGGAAAACAAGCTGCTATACTCATCAAACCTTCCTCTTGGGGTTCCCAACTGGCCGGTTATTTACTTCATCAAATCGGTAGCATCAAGCTTCTTTTCTGGCGCCGTTGCCGGGGAGAAGAGTGGAAAACCTCTGCGAGGGGAGTTTTTTGCACACACATCCTTTACTTTGTTATTGTTTTGCTTTACTTTATTTATTTTACCTGCATCGTTTTATATCAAAAACCCAAAAAAAATTAGAATCCTTGGTAGTTGTTTTACTTGTCTGCTTTTAGTTTTGCTAAAATGAGTAATCCTGAAGTAGAAGTTCATAGTTTTAAGCAACAAGGGGGAGAAAGTTTAAAAGATGCTTGGTATCGTATTAACAATGCTCATCATAGGTGTACCAAAAAGCACCGTACCATGATCCTCCTTAGAAATTTTTATGTTGGTATATCTAGTTGGAATAGGTATGTTCTCGATACTCTTACAGGAGGTAATTTTCTGGGTACTCCCACTGGAGAAGCATGCACTATAATTGAAAGTTTAGTGGGAATACCACCTATTCATGTCGCTAAAACCGAGACCACCTTAGAGGAGGTGGTAGAAAAGCTCAGCTCTTTAGAGAAAAGTTTGCCAAGTATCCTAGAAAATGCTAGCCGAGTTGGTGAATTAATAGAAAACATTGGTAAGAGAATTACCGTTTTAGAGGCTAGCACTACTCTTGATAATCAAAACTTAAGGATTGGTAAACTAGAGGATTCTATGGAAACTCTTAGCTTAATCTTCTCTTCTCTTAAATTTAAGAAAGAGAAAGTGTTTGTTGGAAAATAGCAAAAATTTATGTATGTTCCCAAGGCTTCTGCACTTAAATCTCAACATGTTCTTAAAATTGGTAAGACTCTTAGTTCCACTAAGGGTGACTTGCAGGTTGAATCATCTTCGGGAACTTACAAAGTGCTCACTGAGGTAAGTGATGCTTCATCACTTGATGTTACTTGATTCGCAATTTTCTGCACCTAGCTCAAAGGCGTTAAAGAAAAGCACTCTTGGGAGATAACCCAATGTTTTATTTTTAGTAATTTTTCTTTTATTTGAGTCTTGGAAGTCATTACTACTGTAATGACCGCTCCTTATCCTTTTTATTTTGTTTTTGTGCCAAGAGAAGCCTCTAATTTGAGTGAGGTAAAGATTTGGGGATGTTGCTGTCCTGAAACTATTTTTGGTGCTGCACCGTAAAAATTCGTATAAATTCTCTGTATATCTTTTGGACCTGCGATTTCTTGTGCATATGCCCCAGGTTATATCCAAACTTTCGTTAGCTGAACACTTTTTGATTTGAGCAACAGAAAACCCCTCAACAATTCGGCCTTTGTCAGCTGTTCTGTTTTGACAGATTTCTGCCAATATTTGTGTTTGCCGCTTTATCGCTTTCTTTTGAGTTCTTTTGATCACGGAACTTTTGGGGAAGTTGCTACATTAGTATATGCTATTTATGTGGTGGTTTTGAGTTGAAACCTGAAGCAAAAAGAGGTTGATTATATGTTATGCTACACTAATGTTGCTAATAGATTTGTGTTTAGTTTTGTATGAAGGAAGTTTTCAAGTGTAGGGATTGGAGAATGATGAGATGAGTTGAAGAATGGACAAAAGCTAAAGCTTGGGGATGCCCATGCATCACCCCAAGAAATATCCAAGAAGTACAAGCGTCAAAGCTTGGGGATGCCCCCGAGGCACCCCTTCTTCATCGGCAAAAATCAGGTCACCTTTCAAAACACTATATTTTTATTGCTTCATGCACTATGTGTTTTTCTTCGAGCATCAGTTGTTTTAGTTTTCTTAGTTAGTTTGTTTTGTTTGCTGCAATAAATGGTTGGACCCCAACAAATTTCCTTTGGAGGAGATGTACTCATTTTAACACTCTGTTTTCACTCTTATCGTTCATCGAGTGTTCTTCTTTTTCTGCTACTGCTTTTGGTTTTCGTTTTCGCCTTGATTTGCGTTCGGACCTTGTCATATCTTTTCATCAAGGTGTATTTTTTTCCTCTGATCTTTATTGGTTTTCATCAAAGGAGGTGTTTATAAAAATTTCAAATGGTGTTGGAAAAGAGAAAAAGCTTTATGCAAAATAGTGGTACAAGAATGTGCTTGTTTAGACTGCGGCTTAGGCTTTTTCATGTCATGCTTGATGTCTTTTTGATAGTATGCTTAGTAGTTTTGCTATAGCATGACTTGTCTCAAATAACTGAGATTGCTTAATGAGCCTTTGAAAAAAATCATGCGTTGTTTTTATTATTTGGAAGCATTATTTTGGTTTTCTCCTTGATGCATTATTTGGGTTGACTTGGCGCATGCTCACATATGTTAGACTCTTACAAAGTCGCCAATAGCCTCTATGATCATTTAGTTTTTGACTTTTGATGCCATCTTATGCTTCTTTTAATATCGCTTTGTCGCTTTGCATGATTATGGCCATTATTGCTATCTTAGTTGGTCGCTCCCAGTCTTTTGCTAGCCCTCGCCTTGTACTGAGTATGAGCTCTACTCGTGCATCCAACTCCTAAAAGCCAAAGTTTTCCAAAGTGTCCACCATACATACCTACTAGCAATTTGCTATTCCAAGTAAATTTGACTTGCTTTTATTTTCTCTTCAAATTAAACTCTTACCAGTGTTATGCGAAATTCGGTTAGTAAAGCTCTCACGAACCGGAAGGCACACTTTACTTTTTCCTGTTCTTAAAAATTTGACATTGTGGTCTCTTATGTTGAGTTGTTATGATTGCAAGTTGTAAGTTGGAGACTAGCCCAGCCATGCAGTCATGGGCAAGCTTTCAACATTGCACTTATTGTTTGAGTTGATATCGTGATCTTTTGTTTATGGATGCCCGCGGTGTGAAATGAATTGGGAATCTTGTGGGGATCATGGAGTTTGTATATGTGTTAGGGAAACGCCGGGCCGCCAATCTAAGCCATGCATAATTCATGGTAGAAATTTGCAGCATACCCATGGTGAACATTCGACGACGCATCTCACAATAAAAAGCTAAACAAATGGCAAATAAAAGAGATGTCAAAGTGTTCATTGTCTGCTTGACCTGTCATTTTGATGTGGGCTTGTTCCATGTCATCGGGCACGGAGGTACCCCGTTGGCGGTTTTCGATGATACATATATACTTACAATGACAAGAGCCTTGCTTGGGACTCTAAGTAAAGTAGCATGAGGTTTGGGTACTCGTATTCACGGGACACGAGGTTTTCAACTTATGATTTGTCAAGCATATGCATCATAATTGTTCTCGCATTAACTTTAACCATTCAAGATGCTTATGATGGGGGCAATGAGAGCTCAAAGCCGGTAAGTACCATAATTTTTGAAGGTTATAAAACTTACAATCACTGCTTCCCTCCGCGAAGGGCCTTTCTTCTACTTTTATGTTGAGTCACCACCTTCTATCTTAGTATAATGTGCATTGTCCCAAAGTTTTCATTGATTGATTCATATTGTTGGTTTCACTTGTTCTCAAATTATTTGTATCTAGTCGCCCTCTTAAACTTGAAGGTGTCCTATGCATTTATGTTTTGCTCTCTTTGAAGGACAAGCTGAAAACCATTTGTATGTTTTTCCTTATGATTTGAACACACGTTTGACTTTCATTGTTTCATTTTCATGATCTTTTGTTTGTGTTCATTTTCATGTTTACAACATGGTTGCTAAGTTTCTATTGTCAAGATTATATCTTCATGCCCATGTTTTAAGTTCTTATGATCCCACCTCACAAATGCTTACATATATGATCAAGATTGTGTAGGTGCATGTCACCTCAAAAATTATTCTTTTTGTTATCACTTACCTACTCGAGGACGAGCAGGAGTTAAGCTTGGGGATGCTTGATACGTCTCCAACGTATCTATAATTTTTGATGCTCCATGCTTGTTTTTACACCATTTGCCTAATGTTTCGTTACACTTCGAGGCACTTTTATGCATTTTCTGGAACTAACCTATTAACAAGTTGCCACAGTGCCAGTTCCCTGTTTTCTGCTGTTTTTGTGTTTCAGAAGTGATACACAGGAAATATTCTCGAAATTGGACAAAACAAGTTCCTGAAGTCTTATTTTGTCCGGGAGCTTCCAGAGATCCAAAGAGGAGTAGGAGAGGGGCCACATGCCGCCCTCACACCAGGCTGGCGCGGCCCAGGCCCTGCCGCGCCGCCATGGTGTGAGGAGGCCTGGGGCCACCTCTGACATCGCCCCTTCGCCTATGAAGAGCCCCCGACGGGAAAAACCTAAGGACCCGATCAATTTTCCAGAAACACATCGCGATCCGCCGCCGTCGTCGACCCAAGATTGGGAGGGTCCAGAAGCTCTTCCCGGCACCCTGCCGGAGAGGGGAATTGCCACCGGAGGTCTTTTTCATCGCCATGTTTGCCTCCGGAGCGATGAGTGAGTAGTCTACCTTGGACTATGGGTCCATAGCAGTAGCTAGATGGTTGTCTTCTCCACCATGTGCTTCATGTTTAGATCTCATGAGCTGCCCTATATGATTGAGATCACCGTTATGTAATTCTACATGTTTCGTTTGTTGGGATCCGATGAATATTGGTGTTATGATTGAGTTGCTATACTGAAATATATCTTATGTTATCTCTATGTTGTTTATGATCTTGCATGGTCTCCGTTGTTAGTAGCTATCTTGGCCGAGTAGTTGCTAGTGACTCCAAGAGGGGGTATTTATGCTCGATAGTGGGTTCATGCCTCTATTTAACCTGGGGGAGTGACCGAAATCTCTAAGGTTGTAGATGTTCTGTTGCTACTAGGGAGAAAACAACATTCATATGCTCAAGGGCATATGCTTTGTTTACATTACACACTTTGCTTAATGCAATTATCTGTTGTTTGCAACTTAATACTCATGAGGTGTTCGGATGATATCCCCGTGAGTGGATTATTAGTCATAGATGCAGTTGGATGGTGGTCTATGTATTTTGTTGTAATGCCCAGAGTAAATCTCGTAGTGATCTTCTTGACATATTATGTTTATCTTTATTCTATCAATTGCCCAACTATAATTTGTTTACCCAGCATGTGTTATTTATCTTATGGAGAGATGCCACTAGTGAACTATGGACCCTGGTCCTATTTCCATCATATTGCTATCACCTGTTTACTTTACTCGCACTGTTTACTTTACTCGCATACTCTACTATTTTCCACTCGATACGCTCATACCTTTGTTTCAAGCAAACCGGTGAGATTGACAACCTCATCGCAAGTTGGGAGCAAAGTACTTGGTTGTGTTGTGTGCATGTTCCGCATTGCAGCTAGCAAGCAAAGCTTGGACGAGGCGCCATATATAAATTGTTCGAAGCTGTCGCAAACTAGCAAGCATCACCTTCAGTCGTAATTGTCTGCTCTTCTCCTGAACGATAAACCTTGGTTTCTTAACTGAGGGAAAACAAGCTGCTATTCTCATCATACCTTCCTCTTGGGGTTCCCAACTGGCCGGTTATTTACTTCATCAAATCGGTAGCATCACTCTTCAGGGAAAACATCCAGGTATTCACATACCACCGGAACTTGGTCGAGGGTTGGTCCAGATACGGACTTCTTGTAGTAGGCTTTGCGGGATGGCATGGTTGCAATGTGTTCAATCTGAATACCATCACTATTGGTCATAGTTATAGACTTCCTAGCGCAATCTATGTGTCCCTGGTACTTGGACATCCAATCCATTCCGAGTACCACATCCAACCTCTTTGTGCCTAAAATGATCAAATTAGCTCGAAAAGATACCCCATGAATATCTACCGGCACATCTACACAATTATCCTTGGTCTTCATGATGGACCCGGGGATCTGAACTAGCATAGCTCTAGTCATCAATGTAGACTCTAACTTCCCCTTTTTCACAAAGTGCTCGGTAACGAAAGAATGCGATGCACCAGAATCAAACAACACTCTTGCAGGGATGGAGTTGACAAGAAACGTACTAAGAACGACATCAGGTGCCTCAGCAGCTTCTTCAGCAGTGACATGGTTCAGGCGGCCTCTTGCATTATGGGCTTGGGTCTTCAGGTTCCTACCAGAGGGTCCACGGCCTTGACCCTGGTTGGGTCGCAGCGTGCTGAGGCTCGGAGCAGAGGGCTTCTTCAGAGGGCACTCCTTAGAGAAGTGTCCAGGCTGACCACACGTGTAACATCCACTACCCTAGCTGCGGTTAGTGGGGTTGAAAGTGCTGCGGTTACCTCCGGAGAAATTCCCACCCGTTGGGCGGTTGCTGGGATACTGACGGCTTGGGTTGTTGGGCCTAGGAGCTTGAGAGGCGAACCTCTGTGGTGGTGGCGCAGCTCTAGATGGGGGCAAGCTGCGGGACCTGTGACCACTAGGTCCTCCCTGGTTCATCATCCTCCTCTTGCGACTCTCGCGGGCAGCCTTGTTCTTGTCTTCGACCATTATGGCAGCATCTACCATGGCCTCCAAGTCAGGATAGTGAACAGCCACAAGGTAAGTCTGCAGCTCTTCCTGCAACCCATTTAGGAATCGCTCTCTCTTCTTCTCATCGGTGTCAATGTCATTTGGGGCATACCTTCCCCAGGTGGTGAACTTGTCAAGATAGTCGGTGACGCTCATGCCTCCTTGCTTTAGATTTAGGAACTCACCCCTCATGATCTTGATGAGTCCCGAGGGCACGTGGGCCTTGCGGAACTTGGTCTTGAAGGCATCCCAAGTCATCACTTGACCCTCGGGCTGCATGGCGCGGACATTCTCCCACCATGCTCCAGCTGGTCCAGCTAAGAAGTGAGTTGCATATAGAACCTTCTCGTTCGCTCCCACTCCCACGTATTCGAGCTTGTTTTCAATGGTCTGGAGCCAATTGTAACATCCCTCTTTTAGATAAACATAATTAGGACTTGATTTGTGCATCATGAACATCATTTATTTTCCTAAGAAAATGAATAAAGGAAATATAATTTGAAAAACCCTAATGTGTGCAAACCTTCTTCTATTTCAGAATGTTTCAAAGTTTCAAAAATAAAATATATGGACTTCATAGTTAAGAAGGACATGGTTAATTTGAATATTTCAGAAAATTTTGATTACTCAAAAAAATTTAAATTTGCAAAATAGTTTGAAAACAAAGGAGAAAGATTTTGTAGAAAAAAAAGAACAGTTTTCTACCTATCTCTTTCCGTTTGGGCCCTCTCTGGCCGTTGCCTTCTTTTCCGCAGCGCAACAGCCGGCCCAACTCGGCCTCGCCCATCTCATCCCGTCATCATCTTCCTCAGGACGCGCAGAAGCAGCTGCGTGTCACCGCCGATGCCGTCCGCCGCGTCGTCGTGCTACGATTCGCGCCGCCGCTTGACGTCATCTACAAGTACCCAAAGCCGCCTCGAGAACCCTAGTACTTCACCTCTCTGTCTCTCCCCCGTTCTTCTCCACGCGGGTCCGAAACCCTAGCCTCGCAGTCGCCGCTTTGCCCCGCCGTTCCAGGACACTCCGAGCTCCACCGGCGTGCCCAGGAGCTCTGCCGTGCCTCCCCCTTCATTCCCGTCCAAGGAATCGAGCCGGGTCGTCCGCAGTCGCCATCGCCGTCGCCGATTCCCCCGCAGGTCCCGAGCTCCCCTCCGTTGATTGCGTCGCCGTCCGGCCTCCCCCAGCCTCGTCGTCGCCTCCATAGCACTCCTGGTGAGTCTATGGTCCCCGTGGACCGCTTTTCCCCATCCCCCTCGCTCTGGAGCATGCTCGCGCCGTCGAGCTCTATCTGCCGCTGTTCGACCTCGTCGCCGGCCAACTCCGGCGACCATTTGGAAGCGGCGCAGCCGTCTTCTGGTTCGCCGTGGACGTGCGCATCCAACGCGCGTGCCCCCGTGGCCTCGCGAGCCCCCAGTCGCCTGGCCCATCCTCGACCTGGGAGGAGCAGCCATGGCTGACGTCAGCAGCCCCTTTTCCATTTTCTTTATCTTTGATTTAATTTAGTTTTTGTTAATTAAAAAATATATGACAAGTGGGACCCAATGTCAGATTTTTAATCATTTCCTAAAATGTTTCTGTAATTAATAAAACACTGACAGTGGGTCCAAGCTATCAGATTTTTAGTATTTTTCCAGAATTTCAGAATTTAGTTGAACCTTGTAAAATGCATAGAATATTATCTGTTCGTCAGAAAAATGTAAATGACCTACCAAAATGTTCAGAAAAATAAGATCTACATTTTGGTATCCAAATCATGCATGCTTAATCAACTTTGAACCCTGCCTAATTAGAAGAACAAAATACCACATTCATAATGTGTGGGGTTCATGGAATTGCAATGTATTATGCATTCTAGCCCCACTTAAATTGATGATCATCTAATAGGGTTAATTTCAATACCTTTAATATGTCATGCCATCATCCTTGTTTCCGCATCAATGCCATGCCTTGATTGTTGTTATTCATTTCCGGTGTTTGCTTCTTCGCGATAGAACACGAGTCCGAGATCGAGTGGACAACACCGAGGACCAATACTTGTCCATGGAGTATTATTCAAGAAGAAGAATCCCGAAGATCTATTTTTATTCTTGGTTATCAACGAGAAAGGCAAGCGTCTGATCCTATGTTTTCAAAGTGTTTCAATTTCTGCTATTTATCGCATCGATTCAAATGTCTTTTATCGGTAGTTAGAGTTATCCTATCTTATGCGTGCTCTTGTCGCCTAAATTCCCTGATCCACTGCTCCTAGCATAACTAGGTCTCGCTTGTGTGCATTGCTAGAGCCTTTATATCTGTTATGCTTAGCCATGCCTAGTTGGTAAACTTTGATCCATCCGGTTGATGAATCCGAGCTGTGAATGAACCTAGTATGATAGGTTGACGTGGAATGATCAGTGAGTTGTGTGATTAAACATGCTAAAGGCTTGGATGAGCCGCCACAGGGGATGTGGTTATTTGACTCATTCTTGCCGACCCTAGGACCCGAGTTCTCGCCTCTTGAACCAAGACTGAGCGTACAACCACACGAGGCCCTATAATGGCACCCTCTCGACTAACTAACTTGCCTAGTCTATTCCATGAGTCACATAGATCGGGATTTCCATTTGGCATACGCATTGAAAAGGCGTGGAAAAGGTTTTCAAAGGTGCATCATATAGGACGTGGCCAGGGTGAAGGATGCTGCGGGCATTGAACTGGATCCCCTGCGCACAACCTTAAGGACCGACTTCGGGACTTGACCCATTACGGCGGAACAATCCTTAGGGCGTGACTCATGGTCTAGGCAAAAGTAAGGTAAAGGTCGTGGTCAACCACCCTCTGCCGGCCCTCCTCGGAAGAGAGCTTTACCGGTGGCATTAAGAGTCGGTTGGCACGTGTGGGTAAAGTTGTGCAACCCTGCAGGGTTAAATCTTTTCGAAAAGTCGTGTCCACGGTTATGGACGACTTGGGAACGGATTCTGTGATCATAGAGAACTTTAACCTAATCGTAAAACTTGGCAAATAAAGTGTGCTTAGGATGCTTCCTCTAGGTTGAAAGAGGGGGTGATCCTAGTGGAAAGGTTCAGCTGATGATGATCCGGTGGTTTGAAATATGAAGTTGATCGGTGGATTCAAAAGATGATACAATTGCTCGGTGGATCTGAATAGTAGTTGTTGCTCGGTGGATATAAGATGATGGTTTGGTGCATGTTTCAATGATTATCAAAGATATCGCTCTCTTATCCCCTTTCAAATGTTCTAAATAGACGAGCTTCCCTTCTTCCTGGTTTATCCAAACAAAACTTGCTTTATGCAAAGAAACTCCAAAGAAGGCCTTTCTAGCCTACATGTAGCTACTAGGTTAGTAAGTCTTGCTGAGTACCTTTTGTACACAACCTTGCCTCGTTGATATTTTTGCAGCAGAGTAAGTTTCTCTTTGAAGGTTCTAGACGGACATCGACATCGACGAGTAGCTTGGGGTTCCTAGGCGGCAGCCTGGAATCTATGAACTGGGACGTCGCCGTTATGCTCCAGGCCTCTTAGGCCATTTGGTCTTGCTATGTCTAATAGCATAACTTCGCTTTCGTTGATTGATGATTGACAGGTCAGTGACCTCTGCTTGTAATTTGCTTCTTGCTCTTTTAAGAGCTTGCTATATTACTTTTGAGTTGTAGAGTAACTGTTGTGTTACCGATTCCCTCACTGTAAGGCTCTCGAGCTCTCGGTTAGGCTTATTCAGATGAGGGTCTGGATTTGTCTAGCCCTGATCCCGGGGGTCCGCACAGGCTTTGGTATCAGAGCAGGACTGTCTGTAGGAAAACCTTGCTATTGGTCGATGTTGAGTCTAGTGTTTGTGAAAACTTTTTCAAAGCTAAAAAGTATCTTTGAAAACTCTAAGTAGGCTTCTTTTTACTCCTTATCTGGTATCGCTCTACTTCTGAGTCACCTTACCTCGAGTTGATTTGAAAAGTTTGGCTATCTTCTCTTGTCTTTCAAAATCTAGGTGCCTTTTCGGTAGGTCGCTTTAAACATTTGACCTAGGGTTGAGTTCTCTATTGTCTCGTGTGTGTTCTTTGCTCTGTCTTTCTTGTTTTAGTTGAGAGACTTCTTTCGATCATGATCTCTCTACTTTGTGGATTCCACCGCATTCTGTCTATGCTTCGAGGCTTCCTTTCACCTTGTATGCCTCCATCTTCTTTGTTGCCTACTTCAGAATCCTTACCTTGTTCTGGAAGCTACCTTTTTGACTACTACATCATAGTGTCCTTTGTGTCACTCAACTAGTAGTTACTCATTTCTCTTGTTTCCAACCCTTGGACTTGAACCGAAGGTCCTAGATTGTGCTGGATTCCAGTACATGAAGCTGGCCTTTAACCCAAGATCCATTCCATTGAACCCTTTGTGTTAATGATCCTACATTAACTCAAAATGGCGAACTCCAAGCTTGTGGTTGTCGTTGTTGTTGAATCGCAGCAATTAGGGACTTCCCCTACCACTAGCTATGGCAGAGGTTCTCTTATGGAACCAAATGGATTACGATAAGAGTTCTCATTGTGAGTCCCATCTCTATGTTCGTGACTCTGCCACACCTTCCCTTTATGCATTGTTTTCTGGAAGTGTTGACTTGTGCATCTACATCCCAGGATCCTCCTGAAGGTGTTCCTCCTCTTTAGTTTCTTTCAAACCTTTGTCTGCTAGTTAGCAGCCAAGTTGTAATTACTAGCCATCAACCCGTGCCACCGCACGGTCTTGTGATTTGTCTGCAAATCCGAGATAGCACCACAAATTTGATAAATATTAATAATTTTTTGGTGTACCTTGCCTCCAGAATATTTGTATAAACGATGCGATAAAAATTATGATCCAGATTAAATTCTAAACTTTTGAGCCTTCATTTATTCACAATTTCATTTTTACCTAGCAAGATTACTAATTCCAGAATATATCTATATAGACTACATAGTTAAGATACAAATCATAATTCAGCTCCGAATCCTCCAGGAATATATACAATTAAATGTTGTCTCTACCTAGAGGAACAACATGGCATAAAACTTTTAATATTATTATGAAAGCATGATTTCTCGAACAATGGTTCAACCTTTTATTTTCGCATTACAGAAAATTTGTGAATTCAATGCATATTGCAGTTGTTTCCTAAATCAGTGGG
Source organism: Dactylis glomerata (assembly GCA_007115705.1). NCBI lineage: Eukaryota > Viridiplantae > Streptophyta > Magnoliopsida > Poales > Poaceae > Dactylis > Dactylis glomerata. The sequence continues at coordinate 1,045,093 of QXEO01000519.1, forward strand.
TCCTTTTACTATAGCTTACATGTTCTTTAGCAACGCACATCCAAGGGCAGTTAAATTTCATCAGCTAAAGCTTCAAATATGAACTTGATGCCGACATATGTAGAGTTACATAAAATCCCTATTTCAGAAAATAATAAGATATCAAACTACTACAGATGCAAATGGAGTATCAAAAATCATTGTGTTTACTGAAAGTACATGTAAGGTAAGGAAAATCTAACTTGCGATTTCTGCACCAAGTGGAGATGTCCAGCATACTTTATACCATCTGTCATTATTCTGTGATTGACAATAAAAGTACATGGAACGAAGATGTTAAGATATAGTAAATTCCAGTGGAATGCAGGCATATTTGTGTTCTTAGAGAACCACAACACATAATTTGAACTGGGGCTTTAGTATGTTGACCATTCACCATTATTTCCAAGCAGAGATCACAACAAACATCTTAATTACACACCAAAACTGAAATATTATTGCAAGGAGTAACTGCAAAAATTCTTCAATTTCAACATGATTTAGGGAGGACCACAAAGGTACATTAGCACATAGCACATGTACAGCTCAAGCCTCTGTAAAACCCGAGGAGATGGAGGACAGGACCCTATGGAAGCTAAGCATTTAATTTTCTGCAAATAAATCATAGAAAGAACAGTAGGCCATAGCATAATCATACATTACCTGCAGTTTAAATCTTCAGATTTGGTTAATTTTTGTTTGCTGCCCTGCAATAATTAATCTGTCAGCTCATCTTTCTGTATACATGAACAACCCAACTTCTGTAAAATTCGACTGTACAGGAGTAGGCACAATAGTACATCGGAAGTAGGCACCATAGTCCTTCATATTGATTATTAACAATGAAATTCTCAGTTAACTGCACGTAGGAGACCATAGCAAGCTGTACAACAGCGAGACGCTGATGATTCACCACTTTTTTAAACAGCTGAACTGCAAGATCCCACAAATTAAACGATTTATCAAACTAAGAAGTCCTGCTCAGCACCTCATCCCTTGTCGTCTCACAGCACCGGACCTCAGCCCGCTGCAAGGGGTACATCTTGATATGAGATTATTGGCTATGACACTGGCGACAGAAGATTAACTTAGTCTTTCACATGCTCGCACAATCACGGCCTGGGTGCCTTGTAGCCTCTGAAGACGGGACCTCGGAATATTGCAGGTGATACATCTTGATCAGAGATCTGTCCCATGACGCATGAGACGGGAGCTCGCAAGTTGTCCGGATACTTGTCTGTATTGTCTGCCTCGGTTATGACCTTAAGGATGGTGGATGGAGTTGATAGGTAAACCGGAGGGACGCAAAAGACACGGAGGAGCGGAGGGTCGATGTGCGTCCATGGATGCCATGAAGCGGCAGCCCGGCGAGAGCGGCTCCAGGTGGGAGACGTGCTGGGGCAGGCTTTTAGAGTTTTAGTTTTTTTTTTTGAGGTTTGGCATGCGTGTTGAGGAAGACATCTACTAATCTTACGGTGATGGACGGTTAGCGACACAATCTGATGGCTGAAAATGCTTTTTGCGTGAGGATCAACGTGGAGGCTTCTATGGTGCCTCCAATTAGTAAATATAAGATGCATTGGATTATTTTGATGCATTTTACTCTTGTGGTTCATCAAGATATTTCTCTTTGAAATGTTTGGAGAAACAAACTCCAGTACCTCATCCAATTATAAGACCAGGTCAAAGTGTTGTACTCCATAGAATATGAGGTATACACCCCTTATGTTCTATTGTACCTTAGAGTATCACACTCTTTTACACAAAATGGTCGTGCTGAGTCTCATGGCCTTATTTGATGAAGTGGTGCTCTTACACATCTTTACTCACCCTTCCTCCGAGCGGGTCGTGCTTGGAATGTTGGGTATGCATATTGATGTGGCCATTCGAGATTCATAGTAATTCTTATTACTTTGAACTTCAAGGACATTTGCGTCATTCCTAGCTTGATTGGTTAACCGATCACCAAGCGAAGTTTGCTTGTGTTGCTAAGTCCGTTACTCGGGCAATAATTCTTCACTCAAAGAGTTAGGTTTGTGCCAAAGCTCTTAAGACCACGTCATCTTGCCTTAACAATCAAACTCCCTCTTGAACTCAGTGACATATCGGTGGTTTGTGATATTCTAGATGTCTTTATAGAAGTATTGCCATGTTGCCACATGACCGTGTTGTCAAGTTCATTAGTAAGCTGGTTCTCTGAAATTGGTTCTTTCTCCAAGAATCTATGTTCGATATCCTGGACTAGTTGGTTGAGCTTAAACAACAACTTGGAGAGTTGAAAGACAAAAGCTCTATCTAACTTTGTTCCTTTCCTAAAGGGATGTCTAGCTTGTTTGTATTGAAGCAAGATAGTATCTCCTCTTTGGATATGTTATCTTCCCACCTTTGATTTGAGTTTGGGCTATTGTCAAATCAAACTCAGTCCCAAGGACTATCTTGTTGATGTTTCTACTCGTGGTGTTTCACTGTAGTACATCTTCACGCCTTTGGTCTGACCAATACTTTTGCCATGTTCATATGAGATATGAGCCCGTCTTCTTGGAATATCTTGATAAGCTTGTTGTTGAGCCCATCGATGACATTCTTGTCTTCTCCATGTTTGGGTAAATTCATATTGAACATTTGGCAGTAATGTTGGAAACTTTTGAGAACCAACTTTGTGTCACCGCGAAGCATGTGTTCTGGTTGTTAGAAGAGTCTTTCTCTGGTTCACGTGCACTTCCAAAGATGTTGCCGTGGATGATCCTTGATACTTTGCTAGTCAGAGTTCTTTTTCTTCCCTTTGTCTATACCCAAGGTTCTAATCATCTCACACATTGTGTGAATTCGTCAGCCAATTGAGGACCCCAAACTTTTAAATCATGCTCGTAAGCGATCTCTTCATGCCAAAGAGTTGGATCCCAAGAAAGAAGTTATCCTCCTGTGTTTCTCTCCTTGTCTATTCATCCTGGTGGTGTGAAGTGAATCATGATCTTTGGCAAAGATTTTGATAGACTTGGATGAATAAAGAGATTCCTCCATATCTGCAACTATGTCGAAGAGTTACTATGATTCTAAAATCAAAAGTTCTCTAGTTGCATGATTCAAGTGTGCTTGTGCAAGTCAACCATCTTTGAAGAGTTCCTCGTCACGGAATCAAAGGCAATTTAACTCCTGGCTACCTTGTCCCTTCCTATATTGTCAAGCGTGGAACCATTGCCTACCAAAATCGAGACTTCTTCAATTTCCTCTGTCTCCCTTGATGTGTCTCATGTTCGTCATCTCAAGATATGTTTACGAATAATCCTTCCATGAGTTGACCATGAGATACTCGATCTTTGAGAAGATCCATCGTTCCAGAGTTATTCCCTCTTTCCTTTAGTGCAGCCGAGAAACAATGTCAAATGAAGAAAATGAAGCTTCACGACGTCGTTGAAGACTGGTGTGATCCTTGTTCCCTTCTCTCTTGTACTACCTACGAATCTCGGGACGAGATTCTTGTAAGGGGGATAGATCTGTAACATCCCTCTTTTAGATAAACATAATTAGGAGTTGATTTGTGCATCATGAGCATCATTTATTTTCCTAAGAAAATGAATAAAGGAAATATAATTAGAAAAACCCTAATGTGTGCAAACCTTCTTCTATTTCAGAATGTTTCAAAGTTTCAAAAATAAAATATATGGACTTCATAGTTAAGAAGGACATGGTTACTTTGAAATATTTCAGAAAAGTTTGATTACTCAAAAAAAATTAAATTTGCAAAATAGTTTGAAAACAAAGGAGAAAGATTTTGTAGAAAAAAAAGAACAGTTTTCTACCTATCTCTTTCCGTTTGGGCCCTCTCTGGCCGTTGCCTTCTTTTCCGCAGCCCAACAGCCGGCCCAACTCGGCCTAGCCCATCTCATCCCGTCATCGTCTTCCTCAGGACGCGCAGAAGCAGCTGTGTGTCACCGCCGATGCCGTCCGCCGCGTCGCCGTGCTACGATTCGCGCCGCCGCTTGATGTCGTCTACAAGTACCCGAAGCCTCCTCGAGAACCCTAGTACTTCACCTCTCTGTCTCTCCCCCATTCTTCTCCATGCGGGTCCGAAACCCTAGCCTTGCAGTCGCCGCTTTGCCCCGCCGTTCCAGGACGCTCTGAGGTCCACCGGCGTGCCCAGGAGCTCCGCCATGCCCCCCCTTCATTCCCATCCGAGGAATCGAGCCGGGTCGTCCGCAGTCGCCATCGCCGTCGCCGATTCCCCCGCAGGTCCCGAGCTCGCCGCCGTTGATTGCGTCGCCGTCCGGCCTCCCCCAGCCTCGTCGTCGCCTCCATAGCGCTCCTGGTGAGCCTACGGTCCCCGTGGACCGCTTTTCCCCATCCCCCTCGCTCTGGAGCATGCTCGCGCCGTCGACCTCTGTCCGCCGCTGTTCGGCCTCGTCGCCGGCCAACTCCGGCGACCATTTGGAAGCGGCGCAGCCGTCTTCTGGTTCGCCGTGGACGTGCGCGTCCAACGCGCGTGCCCCCGCGGCCTCGCGAGCCCCCAGTCGCCTGGCCCGTCCTCGACCTGGGAGGAGCAGCCATGGCTGACGTCAGCAGCCCCTTTTCCATTTTCTTGATCTTTTATTTAATTTAGTTTTTGTTAATTAATAAAGAAATGACAGGTGGGACCCAATGTCAGATTTTTAATAATTTCCTGAAATGTTTCTGTAATTAATAAAACACTGACAGTGGGTCCAAGCTGTCAGATTTTTAGTATTTTTCCAGAATTTCAGAATTTAGTTGAACCTTGTAAAATGCATAGAATATTATCTGTTCGTCAGAAAAATGCAAATGACCTACCAAAATGTTCAGAAAAATAAGATCTACATTTTGGTATCCAAATCATGCATGCTTAATCAACTTTGAACCCTGCCTAATTAGAAGAACAAAATACCACATTCATAATGTGTGGGGTTCATGGAATTGCAATGTATTATGCATTCTAGCCCCACTTAAATTGATGATCATCTAATAGGGTTAATTTCAATACCTTTAATATGTCATGCCATCATCCTTGTTTGCGCATCAATGCCATGCCTTGATTGTTGTTATTCGTTTCCGGTGTTTGCTTCTTCGCGATAGAACACGAGTCCGAGATCGAGTGGACAACACCGAGGACCAATACTTGTCCATGGAGTATTATTCAAGAAGAAGAATCCCGAAGATCTATTTTTATTCTTGGTTATCAACGAGAAAGGCAAGCGTCTGATCCTATGTTTTCAAAGTGTTTCAATTTCTGCTATTTATCGCATCGATTCAAATGTCTTTTATCGGTAGTTAGAGTTATCCTATCTTATGCATGCTCTTGCCGCCTAAATTCCCTGATCCACTGCTCCTAGCATAACTAGGTCTCGCTTGTGTGCATTGCTAGAGCCTTTATATCTGTTATGCTTAGCCATGCCTAGTTGGTAAACTCTGATCCATCCGGTTGATGAATCCGAGCTGTGAATGAACCTAGTATGATAGGTTGACGTGGAATGATCAGTGAGTTGTGTGATTAAACATGCTAAAGGCTTGGATGAGCCGCCACAGGGGATGTGGTTATTTGACTCATTCTTGCCGACCCTAGGACCCGAGTTCTCGCCTCTTGAACCAAGACTGAGCGTACAACCACACGAGGCCCTATAATGGCACCCTCTCGACTAACTAACTTGCCTAGTCTGTTCCATGAGTCACATAGATCAGGATTTCCATTTGGCATACGCATTGAAAAGGCGTGGAAAAGGTTTTCAAAGGTGCATCATACAGGACGTGGCCGGGGTGAAGGATGCTGCGGGCATTGAACTGGATCCCCTGCGCACAACCTTAAGGACCGACTTTGGGACTTGACCCATTACGGCGGAACAATCCTTAGGGCGTGACTCATGGTCTAGGTGAAAGTAAGGTAAAGGTCGTGGTCAACCACCCTCTGCCGGCCCTCCTCGGAAGAGAGCTTTACCGGTGGCATTAAGAGTCGGTTGGCACGTGTGGGTAAAGTTGTGCACCCCTGCAGGGTTAAATCTTTTCGAAAAGCCGTGTCCACGGTTATGGACGACCTGGGAACGGATTCTGTGATCATAGAGAACTTTAACCTAATCGTAAAACTTGGCAAATAAAGTGTGCTTAGGATGCTTCCTCTAGGTTGAAAGAGGGGGTGATCCAGGTGGAAAGGTTCAGCTGATGATGATCCGGTGGTTTGAAATATGAAGTTGATCGGTGGATTCAAAAGATGATACAATTGCTCGGTGGATCTAAATAGTAGTTGTTGCTCGGTGGATATAAGAAGATGGTTTGGTGGATGTTTCAATGATTATCAAAGATATCGCTCTCTTATCCCCTTTCAAATGTTCTAAATAGACGAGCTTCTCTTCTTCCTGGTTTATCCAAGCAAAACTTGCTTTATGCAAAGAAACTCCAAAGAAGGCCTTTCTAGCCTACATGTAGCTACTAGGTTAGTAAGTCTTGGTGAGTACCTTTTGTACTCAACCTTGCCTCGTTGATATTTCTGCAGCAGAGTAAGTTTCTCTTCGAAGGTTCTAGACGGACATCGACATCGACGAGTAGCTTGGGGTTCCCAGGCGGCAGCCTGGAATCTATGGATTGGGACGTCACCGTTATGCTCCAGGCCTCTTAGGCCATTTGGTCTTGCTATGTCTAATAGCATAACTTCGCTTTCGTTGATTGATGATTGACAGGTCAGTGACCTCTGCTTGTAATTTGCTTCTTGCTCTTTTAAGAGCTTGCTATATTACTTTTGAGTCGTAGAGTCACTGTTGTGTTACCGATTCCCTCACTATAAGGCTCTCGAGCTCTCGGTTAGGCTTATTCAGATGAAGGTCTGGATTTGTCTAGCCCTGATCCCGGGGGTGCCCACACCAATCATCAGCATCCAGAGGCTCAGTGGATTTTGTGAAGGTTGGGGGATTGGAGTTCTGGAAGTCCCTAAGCTTTGTTCGGGGCTCATCATTGCCATTGCCACCATTGTTGTTGTTGTTGTTGGTGGTTAGCTAGGCGAGGTGTTGGAGAGTGGCGAGGTTAGCTTGACATTCAGCACGTGCGGCTTCACGATCTTCTAGCATGAGCCGCAGCACCTGCGCCATGCTTGGTGATACGTCTCCAACGTATCTATAATTTTTTATGTTCCATGCTTGCTTTTACACCATTTGCCTAATGCTTCATTACACTTCGTGGCACTTTTATGCATTTTTCGGAACTAACCTACTAACAAGTCGCCACAGTGCCAGTTCCCTGTTTTCTGCTATTTTTGTGTTTCAGAAGTGATACACAAGAAATATTCTTGGAATTGGACGAAACAAGTTCCTGAAGTCTTATTTTTCCCGGAAGCTTCCAGAGATCCGAAGAGGAGCGGAGAGGGGCCACGAGGTGGCCACACACCAGGGCAGCGCGGCCCAGGCCCTGGCCGCGCCCCCTACGTGTGAGACCACCTCGGTCCACCCCTGACGATGCCCCTTCGCCTATAAAGACCACCCGATGGAAAAAACCTAAGGACCCGATCAATTTTCCAGAGCACATCGCGATCCGCCGCCGCCGTCGACCCAAAGATCGGGAGGGTCCAGAAGCTCTTCCCGGCACCCTGCCAGAGAGGGGAATCGCCACCAGAGGTCTTCTTCATCGCCATGCTTGCCTCCGGAGCGATGAGTGAGTAGTCTACCTTGGACTATGGGTCCACTACAAGAAATGTGTTGATTACTGACGCTCAAAATTCGTCACTAGATCGTCATAATAGTTGATCTATGACGATTTTATGACGAAAAAATCATCGTCAAAAACGGGGCATCGTTGATGATCGAACATGACGAATTCGCTGAGATTGTCATAACCGTCTATGACGATATTGGACCGTCATAACGCTTATGACGATATAATATCGTCATGGGCAAATTGGGGAGGCCACATCAGCAATCCGACATGGCATACACGTGGCAGGAGGCCACATCAGCAATCCAACGTAGAATACACGTGGCATACACGTGGCAGACATGTAAATCGAAATCAGCCCAGTCCATTTCAGTGATCTATATGGGCCAAGCCCAATAAGTCTAGCCTTTTTTCGCTGGGCCTTGGCCTTCTTTAGGTAAATATCTTTATTGGGCCATATAGCCTTTTACATTATTTTTCTATTTTCTAGTCAATTTTTTATTAGGCTGGTCCCACCTGTCAGTTCTTAATTTTCGTACTGGTCCCACTCGTTAGTTCGTATTTTCATACTGATCCCACTGGCCAGGTCTTATTTTTCAACAATTTGATAAAAATTAAATACCAGATAAGAAACAATGAATAGATCAAATTATTTTTACAAGCATAACAAAATTTCCACAGGCACATATATACAACATATACAAGGCTGGAACTGAATTTAGCCAAATATGTAAAAACCCACAACATGACCATATCCTACAACATGCAATATCACAGGACCCAAAGCATGTCCTTCCAGGCTACCAAACTTGGCTCCCAATCTCCATGTCCATGACAGGGATCTGTGCCTTCCAACAACGCCACAGCAACCTGCATGGGGCTTCAAGCTTCTTCAATTTTTTCCATTACTGTGAAAGAACAGATGAAACTTATTTAGGTTACCAAATAATTGCACCTTTATATTTTACTAAAGAATGAATAATGATCATAGCAACCAAACCAGATCCTAAAGAAATGTCAAAGATCAAGTGATCAACACTTAATGGTCATCACCAAGCAGATCTGGCCACTTCTAGCAAGCTATTCAGTGCAAGAGTATTCGGTTCCTCTTTTATTTCACATATGCATCATAAAAACATGTCACAATAAACACTATAAATTGTGAATCGAGCTAGTCTAATTGACTGCACTGAATGATCAGTACACAAGTCTATCGTGGAGTTGACATCATAAGAACATATGAAACCATAAGCACTGCAAAAACTTGCTATTCACTGATTCCTGTAAATATCCTAGGATGAGTCAAATATGATGAAACCATATGCTACAGCAAGATCATAACGATCATACTGATTTTTTGCTTGCTTGCTTCCTTCAGTACATAAAGATCATAACGACAAAGCACTGCTAGAAGCAAGCAGTAATTAAAGAAGCACAAATTAAAAGAGCAATAACCAAGCTAGTACTAGTCCAACAAACAAACAAACAGTACCTACAAGGAGTAATTTGTAACCAGCAAATCAAATTTACAGACTAGTAACAGAGGAGGAGAGCAAGTACTAACAGAGTAGTAGTAGCGATCAAGCTAACATCCATAGAACACAATATACTCTAGGTGTAGCTGAAACAGGTCCTTCGATGCAACCAAGAGATTCATCAATAAAACGAAAAACTGGATGGTAATGGTGGCACATTTAAACAATGCAAGTTCAAATGCTACAACTATGAATCAAAAACATTGACTTTACTCCTTCAGTGGAGTAGACACAGTACTGATTTTTTGTTAAACAAGTTCAGTAAACTAATACCCATAATCAGCACATGATTGCTGCAAGCATCAGGCCGACAACTGTTCGAGAAGACAAGGAGTAGATACCTTCTTGTTAGTGCGGTGGATGAGACAGTTGAAGAACTGGTCCATAAGTAGCGCTAGCAGGTCAGTACTTTGCATTCTCTACAAAAAAACTGTAACACATCAACAATGATTCACAGTGTTTTATAATCACTGAAATAAGTATAGCACTCTTCATTTGTAAGTCTAATGTTCAACCTTTTAAGAGGATTAAAATGAATCAGCACTAAGACACTGAACAAGAAAATCACCTATCTCACTAAGACATTAACTTAATTACTGTTTTATCAATGCAATTTAGATTGGACTCAGATATAATCGAAATCAGGTTTGAAATCAGGTTTGTCTTGTAAATATAGCAAGGGCACATCTTACACAGATTGAAATCAGGTTTGTCTTGTAAATCCGTCAGATATAATCGAAGTATTGACTATCAGATATTCTAGCAAGGCCATTTCGCTTGCACAAATGAGAATGTAGTCATATACAGTTCTGAACTGGCTAGGATGATATATTTGAATGGGTAATTGAAGCATAAGAAACAGGTGGGACTTGGAAACCTGACAATAAATATCAGGTTATTCCTTGGTTCAGCAATCGGTAGGAGAAAAATCAGTAAGGTAATGAAAAGTCAAGGAGTTGCTAATTATATATCATCTAATTTATGCTACACGAATCATATGTGACTATGCACACAATGGTAAACTACAGATGGAATGCACCAGGTATTTAGGCATCAAAGAAAACAACCTTCTCCAGGTGCTGCAGAACTGTCACCATCCACGTTTCTCTGGTTTCCTAAATCAATAATCAATTTACATGTAAATAACTGAAACTAGTGGCCTGGTGATTCATCCAGTGTTGCAGTGTAAATTACTGAACTGAAACATGTCTGTACGTACCATGAACTTCCAGTAGGAGAGGGACGCAGTGAGTGAGCGGGCGAAGGTGGCTTGGTCGGACGGCAGCCTGTCGGCGTCGACGAGCACCCTGTCGTACTGGTCATCGGAGGCCTCCATCACGAAGTTGTTCTCCAGTGCTGTCCACCAGTGGCTGCCGGCGTCCCCGCTAGTGAACTCCAACCAGCTCCCGCTCAGCCACTCGTGCTCGTTCCTGAATAGCTTTCTCCGTGCCGCTCAGCCCTCGCGAGGAGAAGTGCGGACTCCTCCCCCTGGCGTCGCCATCACACCTCCTGAGTTGACCCCTGCGTCAAATTCGAGATACCAAAGCTGAATCAGTAGCGGGAAAGCGGGGGCGAGCGAGGCGAGCTGGGAAGGGGCGAGCGAGGCGAGCTGGGAAGGCGCTTGCCTGAGAGCGAGTAGGCCGGGCCGTCGGCGAGAAGATCAAGCACGGAGAAGACGGCGGAAGCCAGAGAGAAGAGCCGCGCGTCAGCGAGGGGCGGCGACACGAGACGCCGAGATCCAGCGAGTGGGAGAGGGAGAGGAAGTATCGTCTGGATCGACAACAGATCGAGCGGATCCAGTGGCGGCCTTGTCTCCTCCGCTCGCCTGGATCAATAGCAGATTGGCGAACTGCGGGCGGCCAAAAAAGTCAGTGTCGAGGCGAGCCTGATGGCGGAGGGCGCGCAGGCTGGGGTCCAAGTCGCGGAAGATCGGCAGCATCTAGGGTTTGGCTGTTCATCCGCGGCTCGGGAGGCGGCGGCGCTGGCGATCTAGGGTTTGGCTGTTCGGGAGGTGGAGGCGGCCGATGGGGATAAGGGAAGAAGAGGAGTGGGCTAGGGTTTCAGGCTGCTTTGTGTTTTCTCTGAGAAACAACGAGCGTCGGATGGTTTAATCCACGGTTCAGATGGTCCAATAGGCCGATCCGTGGGAGGCTTGTCCTAGCCTTTTGATTCGCTACACAGATGCTAGGGTAAAATAGCTATCTTATACAAAGTTTCATAGCTTTCTAGCCATATGAATATGAGCTAGTTATATGGCCATAACTATGGCATAGTTTATTCAAATGACCCCGTATTATGCACATGTGTGCATATTGGGATGTAAAACAAAGTTGATTTGGGGAGTTTTAAATTTCTTTGCACAAAAAATTCATTTTTCATTTTCTTAATGCTAAAAAAGGGGTTTTTTTGTGAAGCACCTACCAAAAATATGTTTCTAAAATACACCACCACAATTTTATAAAATATTATATCATATTTTATGAACAATTAACCAGCTCTTTGCATGGAAAAAGTTTTCTAACCACCCTTCAAGAAATTGACAAATATCTCCCAATTCAGCTGAAAGCGGGTCAAATTTGAACTACAGGTGCTTCATAGTTTGCTCATGATTTTTTCCAAAAATCATTTTAGATGCAAAAGTATCTATTTCATCAGAGATCCATAAATATTTTTTAAGATTATATCCCGTCCTTGGAGCGGTCACGCCCACCGTTTTGGCCGCATTTTGAAATGGGCATAAGAAATTCAAAAATAATCAAAACAATACAAATCCTGCGCGTTGTGTCATGTTATGTGACCTAGTTGCCATGAAAAATAATAAACTTTGAATATTGCAACTATTTTGAAAAAGTGTTCACAAAAAAGAGCTATCTCGTACGAAGTTTCATGGCTTTCAAGCCAAATGAGATAGTTATGGCCACAACCACGGCATAGTTTATTCAAACAACCCCATATTGTGCACATGTGTGCATCTTAGGATGACAAACAATGTTGATTTGGGGAGTTTTCATTTTCGTTGCACAAAAAATTCATTTTTCATTTTCTTAGTGCAAAAAATGGGTTTTTTATGAAGCGTCTACCAAAAATATGTTGCAAAAAGAGAATAACAAAATTTTAAATGATATTATATCATATTTTATCCACAATACACCAGTTGTTTGCATTGAAAAATTTATATAGCCACCCCTCAAAAAAAGACAAATATCTATCAATTCAGCTGGAAACGGGTTAAATTTGAACTACAGGTGCTTTATAGTTTGCTCATGTTTTTCTACAAAAATCATTTTTAGATATGCAAGTACCTATTTCATCATAGATCCATAAAGATTTTTGCAAGATTCCATCCCGACCTAGGAACGGTCACGCCCACCATTTTGGCCGCATTTGAAATGGGCATAAGAAATTCAAAAACAATCAAAATAATACAAATCATTCATGTTGTGTCATGTTATGTGACCTAGTTGCCATGAAAAATAATAAACTTTGAATATTGCAACTATTTTGAAAAAGTGTTCACAAAAAAGCTATCTCGTACGAAGTTCTATGGCTTTCAAGCCAAATGAGATAGTTATGGCCACAACCACGATATAGTTTGTTCAAATGACCCCATATTGTGCAAATGTGTGCATCTTGGGATGAAAAAAATGTTCATTTGGTGAGTTTTAATTTTCGTTGCACAAAAAATTCATTTTTCATTTTCTTAGTGCAAAAAATGGATTTTTTTGTGAAGCGTCTACCAAAAATATGTTGCAAAAATAGAATAACCAAATTTTAAATGATATTATATCATATTTGATCCACAATACACCAGTTGTTTGCATTGAAAAATTTATATAGCCACCCCTCAAAAAAAGACAAATATCTATCAATTTAGGTGGAAACGGGTCAAATTTGAACTACAAGTGCTTTATAGTTTGCTCATGTTTTTCTACAAAAATCATTTTTAGATATGTAAGTACCTATTTCATCATAGATCCATAAAGGTTTTTGCAAGATTCCATCCTAACATAGGAACGGTCATGCTCGCCATTTTGACTGCAGTTTAAATACACCTTAATGGCATTCTAGTAAATAAATATTGTTTTAAATTTATTTTGTGAATAAAAAGATTTTATGTTATGATATATGTAATATAAAGAATTTACGAATTTTGTTTGAATTCATTTAGTCTTGTCATGAAACTTCTACAAATCTTATATGTTGAAATCTTAAAACAAATAGAAAAGATAAAAAGGAAAAAAAACATGAGAAAGCGCCTTTGTCCAGATTGGCCCAAGTATTGTTTGGAGCAGCCCAGGCCCAACCTACCGAGATCCTCTTAATAAAAAGGCAATTGCATAGCACATAACACAAGGAAGCCTTTACCTTGGTGGTAAGGTGACGCCGGCCGGTTCTGCGAGGTCGTGGGTTCGACCCCCAACCCCGCAATTTATTTTGCTGATTTCTCGAAGTTCACCAGGTCCGCCCGGGGGTCCAGCATGTCAGGTCCGCCTATGGGTCCGACAGGTCAGGTGGTTGGTGGGACAGGCACGTCAGCTTCATGGGGCCTGCCTGCCAGGTCGGTGGTGGGACCTGGTTGTCAGATGTGTTGACCAGGTCCGCTCGGTTGACTGGGAACTGCCTATGGGGCTTCATGGGATCCATTGTTAGGTCCGCTTATGGGGTCCACCGGTCAGGTGGTTGGTGGTATAGACACGTCAGCTTCGTGGGACCCGCCCATGGGGCCTGCCAGATCGGTCTATGGCCTATGACACATAGGTGAAATGCTGACATGCTAGTCTAGTCACTCTGTTCTATATTAAAAAAAGATGATATATGCGTTATGACGATCTATTTTCGTCGTAAGCGGCTTTGGATAAGGTTTAAATCTACATGAGATAGGTTATGACGATTTTGTGCCCACTAGGTTATGACGTTTCTGGTTCAAATCGTCGTAATTTTTAGGGCTGGTGGCCTCCCCAATTAGGCCATGACGATCTGGTACAAAATCGTCACTACTTTATGACACTTTTTTCTAGGGTCATGATGAAAACGTCACTAGTCAACACATTTCTTGTAGTGGTCCATAGCAGTAGCTAGATGGTTGTCTCCTCCACCATGTGCTTCATGTTTAGATCTCATGAGCTGCCATACATGATTGAGATCACCGTTATGTAATTCTACATGTTTGGTTTGTTGGGATCCGATGAATATTGGTGTTATGATTGAGTTGCTATACTGAAATATATCTTTTGTTATCTCTATGTTGTTTATGATCTTGCATGCTCTCCGTTGTTAGTAGCTATCTTGGCCGAGTAGTTGCTAGTGACTCCAAGAGGGGGTATTTATGCTCGATAGTGGGTTCATGCCTCTATTTAATCTTGGGGAGTGACAGAAACCTTTAAGGTTGTAGATGTGCTGTTGCTACTAGGGAGAAAACAACATTCATATGCTCGAGGGCATATGCTTTGTTTACATTACACACTTTGCTTAATGCAATTATCTGTTGTTCGCAACTTAATACTCATGGGGTGTTCGGATGATATCACTGTGAGTGGATTATTAGTCATAGATGCAGTTGGATGGCGGTCTATGTATTTTGTTGTAATGCCCAGAGTAAATCGCATAGTGATCTTCTTGACATATCACGTTTATCTTTATTCTATCAATTGCCCAACTGTAATTTGTTTACCCAGAATGTGTTATTTATCTTATGGAGAGACACCACTAGTGAACTGTGGACCCCGGTCCTATTTCCATCATATTGCTATCACCTGTTTACTTTACTCGCACTGTTTACTTTACTCGCATACTTCTACTGTTTTCCACTCGATACGCTCATAACCTTTGTTTCAAGCAAACCGGTGAGATTGGCAACCTCATCGCAAGTTGGGAGCAAAGTATTTGGTTGTGTTGTGTGCAGGTTCCGCGTTGCAGCTAGCAAGTAAAGCTTGGATGGGGTGCCATATATAAATTGTCTGAAGCTGTCGCAAGCTAGCAAGCATCACCTTCAGTCGTATTACCCGCTCTTCTCCTGATCGATAAAACATTGGTTTCTTAACTGAGGGAAAACTAGCTGCTATACTCATCACACCTTCCTCTTGGGGTTCCCAACGGGCTGGTCATTCACCACGCATCAAGCTAATTTTCTGGCGCCGTTGCCGGGGAAGAAGTGGAAGACCTCTGCAAGGGGAGTTTTTCGCACACACATCCTTTACTTTGTTTTAAGTTTTTCTTTACTTTATTTTTACTTGCATCGTTTTATATCAAAAACCCAAAAAAATTAGAATCCTTGGTAGTTGTTATTCCTTTACTTTTAGTTCATCATGCTGTTCCCTAAGTACGTTCTGGAGGACCTCTCAGTAGGTAGTGGTTCTATTATTGGAAAAAGTAACATTGAGGAGTTCTTTAATCACATTAGTATGCATAAGCAAGTTGAGGAAAAATCTTTGGTTGAGATAGCTCCTAGTATTGAAGTTGCTTCTGCTTATTTAATTCACATGTTAGAAACTAGGTTTGCTAGTCTTAATCCTTTTATGCAATACATGTTCCTTAAGCTTCATGAAATTGAAGATCCTGAAAAGAAAGCTTTTATTTTGGAAGCTTTGCGCCTAGAATTTAAAGATGTCGTTATTGAAGCTAGAAAAGTTCTTAAACGTTTTAATAAACTCGGTTCACCTATAAAGGTTATTAGTACAAACGATGAAGGAGCCGAAATACCTATACCTAGCAAGCTCTTGGGATTGTGTGAAGCTTTCGAAAATAATTTTGACTGGATCTGTCCCCAAAATCTTTTTAGTGATTTGAGTGAACCAAAGCGTGATCAAAAGGGTCTTCTAAAACTTATGTGGATGAAATACAATGCCTTATTGACAAAACTTCTGCAGTTGATCTTAATGCGCCTTCGGATGTTACTTGATTCACAATTTTCTGCGCCTAGCTCAAAGGCGTTAAAGAAAAGCACTCTGGGGAGATAACCCAATGTTTTATTTCCAGTACTTTTTCTTTTATTTGAGTCTTGGAAGTCATTACTACTGTAATGATCGCTCCTTATCCTTTTTATTTCATTGTTGTGCCAAGAGAAGCCTCTAATTCGAGTGAGGTAAAGATTTGGGGATGTTGCTGTCCTGAAACTGTTTTTGGAACTGCACCGTAAAAATTCGTATAAATTCTCTGTATATCTTTTGGACCTGTGATATCTTGTGCATATGCCCCAGGTTATATCCAAACTTTCGTTAGTTTAAAACTTTTTTATTTTAGCAACAGAAAACCCCTCAAAAATTCGACCTTTGTCAGCTGTTCTGTTTTGACAGATTTCTGCCACTACTCGTTTTTGCCGCTTTATCGCTTTCTTTTTTAGTTCTTTTGATCACGGAACTTTTGGGGAAGTTGCTACAGTAGTATATACTTTATATGTGGTGGTTTTGGGTTGAAACCTGAAGCAAAAAGAGGTTGATTATATGTTATGCCTACACTAATGTTGCTAATAGATTTGTGTTTAGTTTTGAATGAAGGAAGTTTTCAAGTGTAGGGATTGGAGAATGATGAGATGAGTTGAAGAATGGACAAAAGCTCAAGCTTGGGGATGCCCATGCATCACCCCAAGAAATATCCAAGAAGTACAAGCATCAAAGCTTGGGGATGCCCCCGAGGCACCCCTTCTTCATCGGCAAAAATCAGGTCACCTTTCAAAACACTATATTTTTATTGCTTCATGCACTATGTGTTTTTCTTGGAGCGTCAGTTGTTTTAGTTTTCTTAGTTAGTTTAGTTTTTTTGCTGCAATAAATGGTTGGACCCCAACAAATTTCTTTTGGAGGAGATGTACTCAGTTTCATTTGCCAAGAACACTCAGTTTTCACTCTTATCGTTCAACGAGTGTTCTTCTTTTTCTGCTACTGCTTTTGGTTTTTGTTTTTGCATTGATTTGCGTTCAGACCTTGCCATATCTTTTCATAAAGGTGTATTTTTTCCTCTGATCTTTATTGGTTTTCATCAAAAGAGGTGTCTTAAAAAAATTTCAAATGGTGTTGGAAAAGAGAAAAGCTTTATGCAAAAAAGTGGTACAAGAAGGAGCTTGTGTAGACTGTGGCTTAGGCTTTTTCATGTCATGCTTGATGTCTTTTTGATAGTGTGCTTAGTGGTTTTGCTGTAGCATGACTTGTCTCAAATAACTGAGATTGCTTAATGAGCCTTTGAAAAAATCATGCGTTGTTTTTATTGTATGGAAGCATTATTTTGGTTTTCTCCTTGATGCTTTATTTGGGTTGATTTGGCGCATGCTCACACATGTTAGACTCTTACAAAGTCGCCAATAGCCTCTATGATCATTTAGTTTTTGACTTTTGATGCCATCTTATGCTTCTTTTAATGTCGCTTTGTCGCTTTGCATGATTATGGCCATTATTGCTCTCTTAGTTGGTCGCTCCCAGTCTTTTGCTAGCCCTCGCCTTGTACTGAGTATGAGCTCTACTCGTGCATCCAACTCCTAAAACCAAAGTTTGCCAAAGTGTCCACCATACATACCTACTAGCAATTTGCTATTCCAGGTAAATTTGACTTGCTTTTATTTTCTCTTCAAATTAAACTCTTACCAGTGTTATGCAAAAATTGGTCAGTAAAGCTCTCACGAACCGGAAGGCACACTTTACCTTTTCCTTGTTCTTAAAAATTTGACATTGTGGTCTCTTATGTTGAGTTGTCATGCTTGCAAGTTGTAAGTTGGATACTAGCCCATCCATGCTGTCATGGGGCAAGCTTTCAACATTGCACTTCTTATTTGAGTTTATATTGTGATCTTTTGTTTATGGATGCCCGCGGTGTGAAATGAATTGGGAATCTTGTGGGGATCATGGAGTTTGTATATGTGTTAGGGAAACGCCTGGGCCGCCAATGTAAGCCATGCATAATTCATGGTGGAAATTTGCAGCATACCCATAGTGGACATTCGACGACGCATCTCAAAATAAAAAGCTATACAATTGGTAAATAAAAGAGATGTCGAGGTGTTCATTGTCTGCTTGTCATGTCATTTTGATGTGGGCTCGTTTCATGTCATCGGGCACGGAGGTACCCCGTTGGCAGTTCTCGATGATACATATATACTTACAATGACAAGAGCCTTGCTTGGGACTCTAAGTAAAGTAGCATGAGGTTTGGGTACTCGTATTCACGGGACACGAGGTTTTCGACTTATGATTTGTCAAGCATATGCATCATAATTGTTCTCGCATTAACTCTAACCATTCAAGATGCTTATGATGGGGGCAATGAGAGCTCAAAGCCGGTAAGTACCATAATTTTTGAAGGTCTATAAAACTTGCAATCACTGCTTCCCTTTGCGAAGGGTCTTTCTTCTACTTTTTTTGTTGAGTCACCACCTTCTTTCTTTATGCACCATAAGAGAGCAAAGTTGTCATTATTAGTGTAATGTGCATTGTCCCAAAGTTTTCATTGATTGATTCATATTGTTGGTTTCACTTGTTCTCAAATTATTTGTATCTAGTCGCCCTCTTAAACTTGAAGGTGTCCTATGCATTTATGTTTTGCTCTCCATGAAGGACAAGCTGAAAACCATTTGTATGTTTTTCCTTATGATCTGAACACACGTTTGACTTTCATTGTTTCATTTTCATGATCTTTTGTTTGTGTTCATTTTCATGTTTACAACATGGTTGCTAAGTTCTTATTGTCAAGATTATATCTTCATGCCCATGTTTTAAGTTCTTATGATCCCAGCTCACAAATGCTTACATATATGATCAAGATTGTATAGGTGCATGTCACCTCAAAAATCATTCTTTGTTATCACTTACCTACTCGAGGACGAGCAGGAGTTAAGCTTGGGGATGCTTGATACGTCTCCAATGTATCTATAATTTTTGATGCTCCATGCTTGCTTTTACACCATTAGCCTAATGTTTCGTTACACTTCGTGGCACTTTTATGCATTTTCCGGAACTAACCTACTAACAAGTCGCCACAGTGCCAGTTCCCAGTTTTTTGCTATTTTTGTGTTTCAGAAGTGATACACAGGAAATATTCTCGGAATTGGACGAAACAAGTTCCCGAAGTCTTATTTTTCCCAGAAGCTTCCAGAGATCCGAAGAGGAGATGGACTGGGGCCACGAGGTGGCCACACACCAGGGCAG
The DNA here is from genome assembly GCA_007115705.1 of Dactylis glomerata. Lineage (NCBI taxonomy): Eukaryota > Viridiplantae > Streptophyta > Magnoliopsida > Poales > Poaceae > Dactylis > Dactylis glomerata. The sequence continues at coordinate 1,064,417 of QXEO01000519.1, forward strand.
CGCGGCCCAGGCCCTGGTCGCGCCCCCTACGTGTGAGACCGCCTCGGTCCACTCCTGACGATGCCCCTTCGCCTATAAAGACCCCCCGACGGAAAAAACCTAAGGACCCGATCAATTTTCCAGAACACATCGTGATCCGCCGCCACTGTCGACCCGAAGATCGGGAGGGTCCAGAAGCTCTTCCCGACACCCTGCCGGAGAGGGGAATCGCCACCGGAGGTCTTCTTCATCGCCATACTTGCCTCCGGAGCGATGAGTGAGTAGTCTACCTTGGACTATGGGTCCATAGCAGTAGCTAGATGGTTGTCTCCTCCACCATGTGCTTCATTTTAGATCTCATGAGCTGCCCTACATGATTGAGATCACCGTTATGTAATTCTATATGTTTGGTTTGTTGGAATCCGTTGAATATTGGTGTTATGATTGAGTTGCTATAATGAAATATATCTTTTGTTATCTCTATGTTGTTTATGATCTTGCATGCTCTCCGTTGTTAGTAGCTATCTTGGCCGAGTAGTTGCTAGTGACTCCAAGAGGGGGTATTTATGCTCGATAGTGGGTTCATGCCTCTATTTAATCTGGGGGAGTGACAGAAACCTCTAAGGTTGTAGATGTGCTGATGCTACTAGGGAGAAAACAACATTCATATGCTCGAGGGCATATGCTTTGTTTACATTACACACTTTGCTTAATGCAATTATCTGTTGTTCGCAACTTAATACTCATGGGGTGTTTGGATGATATCCCCGTGAGTGGATTATTAGTCATAGATGCAGTTGGATGGCGGTCTATGTATTTTGTTGTAATGCCCAGAGTAAATCGGATAGTGATCTTCTTGACATATCACGTTTATCCTTATTCTATCAATTGCCCAACTGTAATTTATTTACCCAGCATGTGTTATTTATCTTATGGAGAGACACCACTAGTGAACTGTGGACCCCGGTCCTATTTCCATCATATTGCTATCACCTATTTACTTTACTCGCACTGTTTACTTTACTCGCATACTTCTACTATTTTCCACTCGATACGCTCATAACCTTTGTTTCAAGCAAACCGGTGAGATTGACAACCTCATCGCAGGTTGGGAGTCAAGTATTTGGTTGTGTTGTGTGCAGGTCCCGCGTTGCAGCTAGCAAGTAAAGCTTGGATGAGGCGCCATATATAAATTGTCCGAAGCTGTCGCAAGCTACCAAGCATCACCTTCAGTCGTATTGCCCGCTCTTCTCCTGATCGATAAAACCTTGGTTTCTTAACTGAGGGAAAACTAGCTGCTATACTCATCACACCTTCCTCTTGGGGTTCCCAACGGGCTGGTCATTCACCACGCATCACTTGGCTCGGGTAGTGGGGGCGGATTGCCTCCAGCTTGGCCTCGCGTTTCCGGAGCCATTCTGGAGAAAAGTGGTTTGGTGAGAAACAACGGCAAAATATGGGAAAGAACAAGTTGCGCATCAATATTTTATAGAGAATCATGCATAAGAGACATAAATACACCAAGCATCCATATCATAGCAACATCCAAAAGCATCCAAGTTCAACCACATACATACATACATACATACATACATACATACATACATACATACATACATACATACATACATACATACATACATACAAAAGTAGTGCCACATAAGTCTAGCACACACAACCCATAGTCTCATACATCGCCAACATCAATGGTTTCAACTGAACCATACAACACATACGCAAAAGGGGATAGGTAGTCCTACTCTATACTCGTCATCCTAAGTGAGGTATGATGCTACCGAGTTGATGAAGTAAAACAACCGGCCTGTTGGGAACCCCAAGAGGAAGGTGTGATGAATATAGCAGCAAGATTTTCCCTCAATTAAGAAACCAAGGTTTTTCGATCAGGAGAAGAGCAGACAATACGACTGAAGGTGATACAGACTGGCTTAGTAACACTCCAACAAGGGCGCCGTTTACGACACTTGTTGACTCGTCTTCGGACAATAGCAACGTGGAACCTGCACACAACACAACCAAGTACTTTGTTCCCAACTTGCGATGAGGTTGTCAATCTCACCGGTTTGCTTGAAACAAAGGGTATGAGCGTATCGAGTGGAAAACAGTAGAAGTATGCGAGTAAAGTAAACAGTGCGAGTAAAGTAAACAGGTGATAGCAATATGATGGAAATAGGACCGGGGTCCACAGTTCACTAGTGGTGTCTCTCCATAAGATAAATAACACATGCTGGGTAAACAAATTACAGTTGGGCAATTGATAGAATAAAGATAAACGTGATATGTCGAGAAGATCACTATGCGATTTACTCTGGGCATTACAACAAAATACATAGACCGCCATCCAACTGCATCTATGACTAATAATCCACTTGTGGCGAATCAATCCGAGAACTCCACAAGTATTAAGTTGCGAACAACAGATAATTGCATTAAGCAAAGTGTGTAATGTAAACAAAGCATATGCCCTCGAGCATATGAATGTTGTTTTCTCCCTAGTAGCAACAGCACATCTACAACCTTAGAGGTTTCTGTCACTCCCCCAGATTAAATAGAGGCATGAACCCACTATCGAGCATAAATACCCCCTCTTGGAGTCACTAGCAACTACTCGGCCAAGATAGCTACTAACAACGGAGAGCATGCAAGATCATAAACAACATAGAGATAACATAAGATATATTTCAGTATAGCAACTCAATCATAACACCAATATTCATCAGATCCCAACAAACCAAACATGTAGAATTACATAACGGTGATCTCAATCATGTAGGGCAGCTCATGAGATCTAAACATGAAGCACATGGTGGAGGAGACAACCATCTAGTACTGCTATGGACCCATAGTCCAAGGTAGACTACTCACTCATCGCTCCGAAGGCAAGCATGGCGATGAAGAAGACCTCCGGTGGCGATTCCCCTCTCCGGTAGGGTGCCAGGAAGAGCTTCTGGACCCTCCCGATCTTCGGGTCGACAGCGGCGGTGGATCGCGATGTGTTCTGGAAAATTGATTGGGTACTTAGGTTTTTTCCGTCGGGGGGTCTTTATAGGCGAAGGGGCATCGTCAGAAGTGGACCGAGGCGGTCTCACACGTAGGGGGCGCGGCCCAGGCCCTGGCCGCCCCACTCCATCTCCTCTTTAGATCTCTGGAAGCTTCCGGGAAAAATAAGACTTCAGGAACTTGTTTCGTCCAATTCCGAGAATATTTCCTGTGTACCACTTCTGAAACACAAAAACAGCAGAAAACAGGGAACTGGCACTGTGGCAACTTGTTAATAGGTTAGTTCCGGAAAATGCATAAAAGTGCCACGAAGTGTAACGAAACAGTAGGAAAATGGTGTATAAACAATCATGGAGCATCAAAAATTATAGATACATTGGAGACGTATCAAGCATCCCCAAGCTTAACTCCTGCTCTTCCTCGAGTAGGTAAGTGATAACAAAAGAATAATTTTTGAGGTGACATGCACCTACACAATCTTGATCACATATGTAAGCATTGTGAGCTGGGATGAAAAGAACTCAAAACATGGGCATGAAAATATAATCTTGACAATAAGAACTTAGCAACCATGTTATAAACATTAAAATGAACACAAAAAAAGATCATGAGAATGAAACAATAAAAGTCAAACGTGTGTTCAAATCATAAGGAAAAACATACAAGTGGTTTTTAGCTTGTCCTTCATGGAGAGCAAAACATAAATGCATAGGACACCTTCAAGTTTAAAAGGGCGACTAGATACAAATAATTTGAGAACAAGTGAAACAAACAATATGAATCAATCAATGAAAACTTTGGGACAATGCACATTATACTAAGAATGACAACTATGCTCTCTGAATGGTGCATAAAGATAGAAGGTGGTGACTCAACATAAAAGTAGAAGAAAGGCCCTTTGCGGAGGGAAGCATTTATTGCAAGTTTTATAGACCTTCAAAAATTATGTTACTTACCGGCTTTGAGCTCTCATTTCCCCCATCATAAGCATCTTGAATGGTTAGAGTTAATGCGAGAACAATTATGATGCATATGCTTGACAAATCATAAGTTGAAAACCTCGTGTCCCGTGAATACGAGTACCCAAACCTCATGCTACTCAACTTAGAGTCCCAAGCTAGGCTCTTGTCATTGTAGGTATATAAGTATCATCGAAAACCGCCAACGGGGTATCTCCATGCCCGATGACATGGAACAAGCCCACATCAGAATGACAGGACAAGCAGAGAATGAACACTTCGACATCTCTTTTATTTACCAATTGTATAGCTTTTTATTTTGAGATGCGTCGTTGAATGTCTACCATGGGTATGCTGCAAATTTCCACCATGAATTATGCATGGCTTAGATTGGCGGCCCAGGTGTTTCCCTAACACATATACAAACTCCATGATCCCCACAAGATTCCCAATTCATTTCACACCGCGGGCATCCATAAACAAAAGATCACGATATCAACTCAAATAAGAAGTGCAATGTTGAAAGCTTGCCCCATGACAGCATGCATGGGCTAGAATCCAACTTACAACTTGCAAGCATAACAACTCAACATAAGAGACCACAATGTCAAAATTTTAAGAACAAGGAAAAAGTAAAGTGTGCCTTCCGGTTCGTGAGAGCTTTACTGACCAATTTTCGCATAACACTAGCAAGAGTTTAATTTGAATAGAAGATAAAAGCAAGTCAAATTTACTTGGAATAGCAAATTGCTAGTAGGTATGTATGGTGGACACAATGGAAAACTTTGGCTTTTAGGAGTTGGATGCACGAGTAGAGCTCATACTCAGTACAAGGCGAGGGCTAGCAAAAGACTGGGAGCGACCAACTAAGAGAGCAATAATGGCCATAATCATGCAAAGCGACAAAGCAACATTAAAAAATGCATAAGATGGCATCAAAAGTCAAAAACTAAATGATCATAGAGGCTATTGGCGACTTTGTAAGAGTCTAACATGTGTGAGCATGCGCCAAGTCAACCCAAATAAAGCATCAAGGAGAAAACCAAAATAATGCTTCCATACAATAAAAACAATGCATGATTTTTTCAGAGGCTCATTAAGCAATCTCATTTATTTGAGACAAGTCATGCTACAGCAAAACCACTAAGCATACTATCAAAAAGACAACAAGCACGACATCAAAAAGCCTAAGCCGCAGTCTACACAAGCTCCTTCTTGTACCACTTTTTTGCACAAAGCTTTTTCTCTTTTCCAACACCATTTGAAATTTTTATAGACACCTCTTTTGATGAAAACCAATAAAGATCAGAGGCAAAAATACACCTTGATGAAAAGATATGACAAGGTCTGAATGCAAATCAAGGCGAAAATGAAAACCAAAAGTAGTAGCAGAAAAAGAAGAACACTCGGTGAACGATAAGAGTGAAAAACTGAGTATTCTTGGCAAATGAAAACGAGTACATCTCCTCCAAAGGAAATTTGTTCGGGTCCAACCATTTATTGCAGCACAGAAAACTAAACTAACTAAGAAAACTAAAACAACTGACGCTCCAAGAAAAATACATAGTGCATGAAGCAATAAAAATATAGTGTTTTGAAAGGTGACCTGATTTTTGCCGATGAAGAAGGGGTGCCTCGGGGGCATCCCCAAGCTTTGACGCTTGTACTTCTTGGATATTTCTTGGGGTGATGCATGGGCATCCCCAAGCTTGAGATTTTGTACATTCTTCAACTCATCTCATCATTCTCCAATCCCTACACTTGAAAACTTCCTTCATACAAAACTAAACACAATTCTATTAGCAACATTAGTGTAAGCATAACATATAATCAACCTCTTTTTCCTTCAGGTTTCAACCCAAAACCACCACATATATAGCATATACTACTGTAGCAACTTCCCCAAAAGTTCTGTGATCAAAAGAACTCAAAAGAAAGCGGTAAAGCGGCAAAAACAAATAGTGGCAGAAATCTGTCAAAACAGAACAGCTGACAAAGGTCGAATTTTTTAGGGGTTTTCTGTTGCTCAAATCAAAAAGTGTTCAACTAATGAAAGTTTGGATATAACCTGGGGCATATGCACAATAAATCGCAGGTCCAAAATATATACAGAGAATTTATACGAATTTTTACGGTGCAGCACCGAAAACAGTTTCAGGACAGCAACATCCCCAAATCTTTACCTCACTCGAATTAGAGGCTTCTCTTGGCACACCAATAAAATAAACAAGATAAGGAGCGGTCATTACAGTATTAATGACTTCCAAGACTCAAATAAAAGAAAAAGTACTGAAAATAAAACATTGGGTTATCTCCCAAGAGTGCTTTTCTTTAACGCCTTTGAGCTAGGCGCAGAAAATTGCGAATCAAGTAATAATGAAAGGGGGATCAGGATCCACTATAGGAATAAAGAAATGAATACTATCCAATTGAGGTTTTGAGTATCCCTTGTAGTCATGCTTTGGTACACTATTCTCATCAAAAAGATTTTTAGGACAAATCCAACTAAAATTAGTTACCAAGGCATTATGAATTCCTACGAGTTTACAAGGTATTGGCATTCTAGAATCTTCGTTGGGTGTACCAACAATTTCAACAGGCGAGCCAAGCTTATTAAACTTCTTAAAAACTTTCCTAGCCTCAATAGCAACATCTCTAAATTCTATGCGCAAAGTTTCCAAGATAAAAGCTTTCTTTTCAGGATCTTCAATTTCATGAAGCTTAAGGAACATGTATTGCATAAAAGGATTAAGACTAGCAAACCTAGCTTCTAACATGTGAACTAAATAAGCAGAAGCAACTTCATAACTAGGAGCTAGCTCAACCAAAGATTTTTCCTCAACTTCCTTATGCATACTAATGTGATTAAAGAACTCCTCAATGTTATCTTTCCCAATAATTGAACCACTACCTACTGAGAGGTCCTCCAGAACGTACTTAGGGAACAACATGATGAACTAAAAGTAAAGAAATAACAACTACCAAGGATTCTAATTTTTTTGGATTTTTGATATAAAACAATGCAGGTAAAATAAATAAAGTAAAGCAAAACTATAAAACAAAGTAAAGGATGTGTGTGCGAAAAACTCCCCTTGCAGAGGTCTTCCACTCTTCCCCGGCAACGGCGCCAGAAAAGAGCTTGATGCTACCGAGTTGATGAAGTAAAACAACCGGCCCATTGGGAACCCCAAGAGGAAGGTGTGATGAATATAGCAGCAAGATTTTCCCTCAATTAAGAAACCAAGGTTTGTCGATCAGGAGAAGAGCAGACAATACGACTGAAGGTGATGCGGACTGGCTTAGTAACACTCCAACAAGGGCGCTGTTTATGACACTTGTTGACTCGTCTTCGGCCAATAGCAACGCGGAACCTGCACACAACACAACCAAGTACTTTGTTCCCAATTTGCGATGAGGTCGTCAATCTCACCGGTTTGCTTGAAACAAAGGGTATGAACGTATCGAGTGGAAAACAGTAGAAGTATGCGAGTAAAGTAAACAGTGCGAGTAAAGTAAATAGGTGATAGCAATATGATGGAAATAGGACCAGGTTCCACAGTTCACTAGTGGTGTCTCTCCAGAAGATAAATAACGCATGCTGGGTAAACAAATTACAGTTGGGCAATTGATAGAATAAAGATAAACGTGATATGTCGAGAAGATCACTATGCGATTTACTCTGGGCATTACAACAAAATACATAGACCGCCATCCAACTGCATCTATGACTAATAATCCACTGGTGGCGAATCAATCCGAGAACTCCACAAGTATTAAGTTGCGAACAACAGATAATTGCATTAAGCAAAGTGTGTAATGTAAACAAAGCATATGCCCTCGAGCATATGAATGTTGTTTTCTCCCTAGTAGCAACAGCACATCTACAACCTTAGAGGTTTCTGTCACTCCCCCAGATTAAATAGAGGCATGAACCCACTATCGAGCATAAATACCCCCTCTTGGAGTCACTACCAACTACTCGGCCAAGATAGCTACTAACAACGGAGAGCATGCAAGATCATAAACAACATAGAGATAACATAAGATATATTTCAGTATAGCAACTCAATCATAACACCAATATTCATCGGATCCCAACAAACCAATCATGTAGAATTACATAACGGTGATCTCAATCATGTAGGGCAGCTCATGAGATCTAAACATAAAGCACATGGTGGAGGAGACAACCATCTAGCTACTGCTATGGACCCATAGTCCAAGGTAGACTACTCACTCATCACTCCGGAGGCAAGCATGGTGATGAAGAAGACCTCCGGTGGCGATTCCCCTCTCCGGCAGGGTGCCGGGAAGAGATTCTGGACCCTCCCGATCTTTGGGTCGACGGCGGCGGCGGATCACGATGTGTTCTAGAAAATTGATTGGGTACTTAGGTTTTTTCCGTCGAGGGGTCTTTATAGGCGAAGGGGCATCGTCAGAAGTGGACCGAGGCGGTCTCACATGTAGGGGGCGCGGCCAGGGCCTGGGCCTCGCCGCCCTGGTGTGTGGCCACCTCGTGGCCCCACTCCGTCTCCTCTTCGGATCTCTAGAAGCTTCCGGGAAAAATAAGACTTTAGGAACTTGTTTCGTCCAATTCCGAGAATATTTCCTGTGTATCACTTCTGTAACACAAAAACAGCAGAAAACAGGGAACTGGCACTGTGGCAACTTGTTAATAGGTTAGTTCTGGAAAATGCATAAGAGTGCCACGAAGTGTAACGAAACAGTAGGCAAATGGTGTATAAACAAGCATGGAGCATAAAAAATTATAGATACGTTGGAGACTTATCAAGGTAGCAGTGCGCCGGACACCTACTAGTCGACACTAACATGGGGAACAACCTCCTCGGGGTCCTCCTCACTAGGGATCTCGGGTGAGAAGTCCATGATAGCATTGCGGTCATCACCGTCATTGCTACCACCATCGTCGTCATTAGTACTCGTGGGCTCCTCATCGTAGGCCTCCTGGTGGTCGTCGTCGCGGCCAAGGACTGCCTCATTCTCCTTGCGGAGCTCGGCGGTCTCCTCCTCTAACTCTGATACGTGGCTCTCGAGTGAAGCTAGGTGGTCCTCCAAGTCACAGACACGCTGCCTCAGAGCCCTTTTCCTCTTCACGATCCTCCTCTTAGCAGCGAGGAGGCGGTGACAAGAGAGAATAGACTCCTGAAGGTCCTCACGAAGAATGGCTAGCTCCAAGCCCCTCTCGTCGGCAGTCATACGAACATGGTCCAGCTGCCCCTAAGTGTGGTACAACAGGGCCTCCGTGTGACAAAGGTGGCGGCTGAACGGAGTGTGAGCGGCGGCTGCTTGATGCGGCATGGTGTTGATGTAAATCACCGTCCAGTTGGGAACCCCAAGAGGAAGGTATGATGAGCACAGCAGCAAATTTTCCCTCAGTAAGAAACCAAGGTTTATCGAATCCAGAAGGAAAAAGCCAAACTCCAGAAGGTGATGCTTGCTAGCTTCGCGGCACTCCAACAAGGGCGCCGTTAACGATACTTGTTAGCGCATCTTCAACTAGTAGCAACGTGGAACCTGCACACAACACAACCAAGAACTTTGCTCCCAACTTACGATGAGGTTGTCAATCTCACTGGTTTGCTGTAAACAAAGGAATGAGCGTATCGAGTGGAAAGCAATAGTAGTATGCAAGAAAATAAATAGTGCGAGTAAAGTAAACATGTGATAGCAATGTAAAAGAAATTGGACCGGGGTCCACAGTTCACTAGTGGTGTCTCTCCATAAGATAAATAACAACATGCTGGGTAAACAAATTACAGTTGGGCAATTGATAGAATAAAGTTAACATGTATATGTCAAGAGGATCACTATGAGATTTACTCTGGGCATTACAACAAAATACATAGACCGCCATCCAACTGCATCTATGACTAATAATCCACTCATGGGGATATCTTCCGAACACCCCTCGAGTATTAAGTTGCGAACAACAGATAATTGCATTAAGCAAAGTGTGTAATGTAAACAAAATGAATGTCCTTAGACAAAAGAATGTTGTTTTCTCCCTAGTGGCAACAGCACATCTACAACCTTAGAGGTTTCTGTCACTCCCCCAGATTAAATAGAGGCATGAACCCAACTATCGAGCATAAATACCCCCTCTTGGAGTAACTAGTATCTACTTGGCCAAGATAGCTACTAACAATGGAGAGCATGCAAGATCATAAATAACATAGAGATAACATAAGATAATATTCAGCACATCAACTTAATCATAACACCAATATTCATCGGATCCCAACAAACACAACATGTAGAATTACATAACGGTGATCTCGATCATGTAAGGCAGCTCATGAGTTCCAAACATGAAGCACATGGTGGAGAAGACAACCATCTAGCTACTGCTATGGACCCATAGTCCAAGGTAGACTACTCACTCATCGCGCTGGAGGCAAGCATGGCGATGAAGAAGACCTCCGATGGCAATTACCCTCTCCAGCAGGGTGCCGGGAAGAGCTTCTGGACCCTCCCGATCTCGGGTCGACGACAGCGGCGGATCGCGATGTGTTTCTGAAAAATTGATCGGGTCCTTAGGTTTTTCCCGTCGGGGGGGTCTTTATAGGCGAAGGTGCAGCGTCAGAGGTGGACCACGACGCCCTCACCATGGGTGGGCGCGACCAGGGGCTGGGTCGCGCCCCCTGTGGTGTGGCCAGCCCGTGGCCCCTCTCCGTCTCCTCTTCGGTCTTCTGGAAGCTTCGTTAAATATTGGGAGGTTCGGCTTTTGTTTCGTTCAATTCCAAGAATATTTCATGTGTAACTTTTCTGAAACACAAAAATAGCAGAAAACAGGGAACTGGCACTATGGCATCTTGTTAATAGGTTAGTTCCGGAAAATGCATAAAAATGCCACGAAGTGTAACAAAACACTAAGCAAATGGTGTAAAAACAAGCATGGAGCATCAAAAATTATAGATACGTTTGAGACGTATCAAGCATCCCCAAGCTTAATTCCTGCTCGTCCTCGAGTAGGTAAGTGATAACAAAGAATAATTTTTGAGGTGACATGCACCTATACAATCTTGATCATCTATGTAAGCATTGAGTGTTGGGATCAAAAGAACTTAAAACATGGGCATGAAAGACATAATCTTGATAGAAGAAACTTAGCAACCATGTTATAACATGAAAAAGAACACAAACGAAAGATCATAAAAATGAAACAATGAAAGTCAAACGTGTGTTCAAATCATAAGGAAAAACATAGCAAATGGTTTTCATCTTGTCCTTCATAGAATAGCAAAACATAAATGCATAGGACACCTTCAAGTTTAAGAGGGCGACTAGATACAAATAATTTAAGAACAAGTGAAACCAAAATCATGAATCAATCAATGATAAACTTTGGGACTATGCACATTATACTAAGAATGGCAACTATGCTCTCTTAGTTGGTGCATAAAGGTAGAAGGTGGTGACTCAACATAAAAGTAAAAGAAAGGCCCTTCGCAGAGGGAAGCAGTGATTGCAAGTTTTATAAACCTTCAAAAATTATGGTAATTACTAGCTTTGAGCTCTCATTGCCCCCATCATAGGCATCTTGAATGGTTAAAGTTAATGCGAGTACAATTATGAAGCATATGCTTGACAAATCATAAGTTGAAAACCTCGTGTCCCGTGAAGTATGAATACCCAAACCTCATGCTACTCGACTTAGAGTCCCAAGCAAGCTCTTGTCATTGTAAACTAGCTGGGTGGCCCGCGCATTTGCGCGGTAGATATGGTATTGTTTTATCATGCGGTTATTTTTCTCATGTAAAATAACATTCAATTCAATTATATACTAAATATTTGAAGTTCGGTAGAAAATGTGTGAAACTTTGTAAGGTTATTGGTACGTACTTTCTCGAACTGCGGTATTGCATTTTTAGTTGTTCTTTTTTTTATATTTGTAGAAATAGTCTGTGGGTATGCTTTATTCTATTTTTAGATATTTTTTCATAATTACCGAATACCTTCTTCTTGATCCTATGAAGTCTAGACCCGCTCAAGCTAGACCGAGACTTAGTTCTTAATTTAGTTTTTGTGTTGACACCACTCTTCTAAAATGACATGCCGATGCTTGATGGCCTCTAACTCACTCAAGGCATCATGCCGACGGATGTATGTATTTCTCACATTTCTCAGCTGATTAGCATCGAACTTTCTCATTACATCTCTTCGTTAAGAATCCACTGTAACAAACAATCCCGGAAATAGCACCGCTCCAAGGAAGAAAACGATCCTAGAACCATCGATGTGGACTAGACACTGAATTTATATTTGATTGTACTTCACATTTTTCAAAATATATTTGGGCGATGTAAAAAAGATTCAGGCCAATTCTTTTTAATGTCTAGTCTAATGTCTCCCTTTTGTTGAATACATATCACGTTCAAGTGCATGGTGTAAAAAGCAAAAAAAAAAGAGAGAGGAGAACTCACATAATACATAGGGAATTGTGGAGTTGGAAGACATTTTCTTCTCCTTCTTTTAATGGTTTAGCTTACGTTAACCTTTACATGCAAATGCTTGATCGGGATCTAACCTTTCAGTATGCAGAAGATGCTCGTTATTTCGTTAGACAATCAAGCCAGCACTTGTAATCCGCCAGCTCTCGCATCTGTAATATGCAAGGGATGCGTCCACATAGACCAATTTAGTGAGCCTCCTGAATCGCGCCGCGATAGATGAATAAGTGTGTCAACAATATTAGATATATCAGGAACTGGCATAAATCTGGCGACCTGGCTAGATCGATGTGTCATGTTGTCCCGCAAGCAGATATGCATCAGATTGGAATGGTTTAGCAAAATAGTTCTTCATTGCTGTATCTAGCTACATCTAAAATACGCATGGAATGGACGTTATCTAGGATGTTAGCTATACTTGACGACGACATTCTGTTATGTTTCCTTGATCCGTTGGACGTTTTCTGACTTCTCGGCTCCGTACTGACTGCTTTCCTATCTAGCCATGGTCGACCGATGTGGACACGTACTCTATGCATCGCCGCCGTGACATCGTTGATCAGCACGCCAGAAGTGCACTGAATGTGTTGCTTCTGTTCTTCATATTAGCTAGGCACGTCATAGAGCCGTCCCAAGTGTTCAAGCTCTGAATGGTTCGACGTGCGTTCGGAGGTGTCGAGGTTCCGACGTGCGCGTGCAGCTTCTCCGTCTCGTCGCAGTCGCAAGGCATTGGTGGCGAGAGAGGCGAGAGAGATATTGATTAGTCGCAAACCTAATTGTCTCTATGTTCCGCTTCCATACGGCTGGTAGTCCACTTGAAATCGTGTTCCAACATATCTTAAAACGGTAGTGCAAAGGACGTGACACAATCAGTTACGTAATCAATTTGTGTTAGTTTCCTACTTAGATGTGGATCCTGTTTAATATCTGAGCCGTTCCTTTGCAACGTTACCTCTTGTCAAATCTTAGCTGTTCATTGTTAGTTGTTTTAATAATATAATAGATATATGTGTATCATCGAGAACCGCCAACGGGGTACCTCCTGCCCGATGACATGGAACAAGCCCACATCAAAATGATAAGACAAACAGACAATGAACACCTCGACATCTCTTTTATTTACCATTGGTATAGCTTTTTATTTTGAGATGCGTCGTCGAATGTCCACTATGGGCATGCTGTAAATTTCCACCATGAATTATGCATGGCTTAGATTAGCAGCCCAGGCATTTCTCTAACACATATAAGAACTCCATGATCCTGCAAGATTCCCAACTTGTTTCACATCACGAGTATCCATAAACAAAAGATCACAATATCAACTCAAATAAGAAGTGCAATGTTGAAAGCTTACCCCATGACGGCATGGTTTGGCTAATTTCCAACTTACAACTTGCAAGCATAACAACTCAACATAAGAGAGCCACAATGTCAAAATTTTAAGAATGAGAAAAGTAAAGTGTGCCATCAGGTTCGTGAGAGCTTTACTGACCAATTTTCGCATAACACCAAAGAGAGCTTAATTTGAAGGATAGATAAAAGCAAGTCAAATGTACTTTGGAATAGCAAATTGCTAATAGATATGTATGGTGGACACATTGGAATAAATTGGTTTTTGGGAGTTGGATGCACGGGTAGAGCTCATACTCAGTACAAAACGAGTGCTAGCAAAAGACTGGGAGCGACCAACTAAGAGAGCAATAATGGCCATAATAATGCAAAGCGCCAAACCAACATTAAAATAAGCATAAAATGGCATCAAAAGTCAAAAACTAAATGATCCTAGAGGCGTATGGCGACTTTGTATGAGTCAAACATTTGTGAGCATGCGCCAAGTCAACCCAAATAAAGCATCAAGGAGAAAACCAAATTAATGCTTCCAAATAATAAAAACAACGCATGATTTTTTCAAAGGCTCATTAAGCAATCTCAGTCATTTGAGACAAGTCTTGCTACAGAAAAACCACTAAGCATACTATCAAAACAATATCAAGCACAACATGCAAAAGCCTAGGCCGCAGTCTACACAAGTTCCTTTTTGTACCACTTTTTTGCATTAAACTTTTTCTCTTTTCCAACACCATTCGAACCTTTTTGAAAAAACTCTTTTGATAAAAACCAACATGGACCAGAGGTCAAAATACACCTTGATATAACGATATAACAAGATCTGAACACAAATCAAGGTGAAAAACGAAAGCTAAACGCAATTCTAGAAAAAGAGAACACTCGTTGAACGATAACAGTGGAAAACGGAGTGTTCTTGGCAAATGAAAAGCAAGGCAACTTCTCCAAAAGAAATTTGTTGGGGTCCAACCATTTATTGCAGCAAACAAAACTAAACAAAACTGAAAACTAAAACAACTGACGCTCCAAGAAAAACACATAGTGCATGAAGCAATAAAAATATAGTGTGTTGAAAGGTGACCTGATTTTTGCCGATGAAGAAGGGGTGCCTCGAGGGCATCCCCAAGCTTTGATGTTTTTACCTCTTGGATATTTCTTGGGGTGCATGGGAATCCTCAAGCTTGAGCTTTTGTCCATTCTTCAACTCATCTCATCATTCTCCAATCCCTACACTTGAAAACTTTCTTCATACAAAACTCAACACAATTCTATTAGCAACATTAGTGTAAGCATAATAATGAATCAACCCTTTTTTGCTTCAGATTTCAACTCAAAACCACCACATATAAAGCATATACTACTGTAGCAACTTACCCAATAGTTCCGTGATCAAAAGAACTCAAAAAGAAAGCGATCGAGAGGCAAACACAAATAGTGGCAGAAATCTGTCAAAACAGAACAGCAGACAAAGGTCCATTTTTTAGAGGGTTTTCTATTGCTCAAATAAAAAGGTGTAAATCTAATGAAAGTTTGGATATAACCTGGGGCATATGCACAAGAAATCGCAGGTCAAAAAGATATTCTGAGAATTTTCATAATTTTTTACGGTGCAGCACCGAAATCTATTTCAGGAGAGCAATATCCCCAAATCTTACCTCACTCAAATTAGAGGCTTCTCTTGGCACAACAATGAAATAAAAATGATAAGGAGATGTCATTACAGTAGTAATAACTTCCAAGACTCAAATAAAAGAAAAAGAACTGAAAGTAAAACAATGGGTTATCTCTGAAGAGTGCTTTTCTTTAACGCCTTTGAGCTAGGCGCAGAAAGGTGGAAATCAAGTATTTTCGAAAGAAGCATTGAGATCCATTGCAGAGGTCATTTCAATAAGACATTGTATTGCATCCACATAAGTTTTTGAAGACCCCTTGTGATCATGCTTTGGTTCACTCAATTCACTAAAAAGATTTTTGGGACAGATCCAATCAAAATTATTTTCAAAAGCTTCATACATTCCCAAGAATTTGCTAGGTATTGGTATTTGGGTTTCTTCATTGTTTGTACCAACAACCTCTACATGCAAGCCAAGCTTATTAAAACGCTTAAAAACTTTCCTAGCTTCAATAACAACATCTCTAAATTCTCTACGCAAAGTCTCCAAAATAAAATCTTTCTTTTCGGAGTCTTCAATATCATGAAGCTTAGGAAACATGTGTTGCATAAAAGGATTAAGGCTAGCAAACCTAGCCTCCAACATGTGAACTAAATAAGCAGAAGCAACTTCATAACTAGGAGCAAGTTCAGCCAAAGACTTATCCTCAACATCTTTATGCATACTAATATGATTAAAGAACTCCTCAATGTTACTTTTCCCAATAATAGAACCACTACCTACTGAGAGGTCCTCCAAAACGTACTTAGGGAACAACATAATGAACTAAGGGTAATAAAGTAACAACTATAAAGGAAGCTAATTTTTTTGTGTTTTTGATAAAAACGATGCAAGTAAAAATAAAGTAAAGCAAAACTAAAACAAAGTAAAGCATGTGCGTGCGAAACTCCCCTTGCAGAAGTCTTCTTTTTTCCCCGGCAACGGCGCTAGAAAATTATTGCTTGATGCGGCACAGTGTTGATAGTTTTTCACCGTCCAGTTGGGAACCCCAAGAAGAAGGTATGATGAGCACAGCAGCAAATTTTCCCTCAGTAAGAAACCAAGGTTTATCAAATCCAGTAGGAAAAAGCCAAATTCCAGAAGGTGATGCTTGCTAGCCTCGCGACACTCAAACAAGGGCGCCGTTAATGATACTTGTTAGCGCGTCTTCAACTAGTAGGTACGTGGAACCTGCACACAACACAACCAAGAACTTTGCTCCCAACTTACGATGAGGTTGTCAATCTCACCAGTTTGCTGTAAACAAAGGCATGAGCGTATCGAGTGGAAAGGAATAGTAGTATGCAAGAAAGTAAACAGTGCGAGTAAAGTAAACAGGTGATAGCAATGTAAAGGAAATTGGACCGGGGTACACAGTTCACTAGTGGTGTCTCTCCATAAGATAAATAACAACATGCTGGGTAAACAAATTACAGTTGGGCAATTGATAGAATAAAGATAACGTGCATATGTCAAGAGGATCACTATGAGATTTACTCTGGGCATTACAACAAAATACATAGACCGCCATCCAACTGCATCTAGGACTAATAATCCACTCGTAGGGATATCGTCTGAACACCCCTCGAGTATTAAGTTGCGAACAACAGATAATTGCATTAAGCAAAGTGTGTAATGTAAACAAAACGAATGTCCTTAGACACAAGAATGTTGTTTTCTCCCTAGTGGCAACACCACATCTACAACCTTAGAGATTTCTGTCACTCCCCCAGATTAAATAGATGCATAAACCCAACTATCGAGCATAAATACCCCTCTTGGAGTCTCTAGTATCTACTTGGCCAAGATAGCTACTAACAACGGAGAGCATGCAAGATCATAAACAACATAGAGATAACATAAGATAATATTCAGCACATTAACTTAATCATAACACCAATATTCATCGGATCCCAACAAACACAACATGTAGAATTACATACCGGTGATCTCGATCATGTAAGGCAGCTCACGAGACCTAAACATGAAGCACATGGTGGAGAAGACAACCATCTAGCTACTGCTATGGACCCATAGTCCAAGGTAGACTACTCACTCATTGCGCCGGAGGCAAGCATGGCGATGAAGAAGACCTCCGGTGGCGATTCCCCTCTCCGGTAGGGTGCCAGGAAGAGCTTCTGGACCATCCCAATCTCGGGTTGACGACGGCGCCGGATCGCGATGTGTTTCTGGAAAATTGATAGGGTCCTTAGGTTTTTCCCATCGGGGGGTCTTTATAGCCGAAGGTCCAGCGTGAGAGGTGGACCAGGGTGCCCTCACCATGGGTGGGCGCGGCCAGGGGCTGGGCCGCGCCCCCTGTGGTGTGGCCAGCCTGTGGCCCCTCTCCGTCTCCTCTTCGGTCTTCTGGAAGCTTCATTAAATATTGGGAGGTTTGGCTTTTGTTTCGTCCAATTCTGAGAATATTTCCTGTGTAACTTTTCTGAAACACAAAAACAACAGAAAACAGGGAACTGGCACTATGGCATCTTGTTAATAGGTTAGTTCCGGAAAATGCATAAAAATGCCACGAAGTGTAATAAAACACTAAGCAAATGGTGTAAAAACAAGCATGGAGCATCAAAAATTATAGATAAGTTTGAGACGTATCAGCGGCCTGGAAAGGAAGGCCATCGGAGTTGACCCTCCCATAGTGCTCGTAGCGAGTGCCTAGTAGATCGTCGTAGTGAAGGTGGACGAGGCGCGAGATAGCGTGTCGCAAAACACGCATCAGTCCATCGCCCCAAGTACGCTCAATCACCTCGAAGGTGAACCCCTGAGAAATCGGCGGAACCTCCTTCCCGCGGACCTGGCAGACAACCTGGTAAGCCAGCTCCCGGGTACCCTCCTCGAAGAGGCAGTAACCACGCACCTCGGGACGCGGGCGTCCGAGACGCATGGCCAACTCCACTAAGTCGCGCTCAAAGACGAGCACGTCCTCGTGGGTACCGACCTGACGGTGTGCAGTAGGAGCGTCCATCTACACAAAATTTTAAGGTAGGTTTAATTAATAACTTACCCAAGTGTGCAATTTTTTTAATACAGTAAAAACTTGAATTAGAATGCAAGTAGTCTAAATGCTTAAAGAACGAGGGAAGAGATGAGAGCAATATATATTTACCTTATATATATTAAGCCATCTCTTTTAGTTTTAGGGAAAATATATTTTGGTTCGGTCTAACGCCCATGCTACTCTAGGGTCTCCTAAGGTCAGGATGGCTCTGATACCAACTCTGTGGGGACCCCAGCTTACCACCCCTGATTCCCGTTATGCATACAATTCACGATCCCAGGAAGACCGGTGTGAATCCACATAACAGAGTTGGCATTCCAGAATACATCATCCATTACATAACAAGTTCAAATAGTCTTACATGGCCACTTGCCGAATTCAAATGCCATGCAGGGCAAGTTCTACTAACAGTTGCAGCGGATACAAGGGTAACGTTGGTAGCCCGTGTCATGCCTCTACCCTACAGGCGACTGACCGAGAGACGGATCCTAGTTTGCATCGGCGTCATCGAACTCCTCACCATCATCATCGTAGTCTTCACCATAATCTGACCAAGTTAATAGCCAGGGACAAAGCCGTGAGTACATTTTGGAATTATACTCGCAAACCATCTAAGAGAGAGAGAGTGATTGACATGCAGTTTGGTTGTAGCAAGGTGAAAGGCTCTAATCTAGTTTGTTTTATACTAACATAGTTTCTCTTGTCGATATAGCATGTCATATGACATCTCTATATCTTTGTTGAAAAACAATTTTTAGAAAACAGATTTGTAAAATCTCTAGGGAAGGGGGAACTCATTTATTTTCCAAGAATATCGATAGTGAATCAAACATGACCACCTCCTTTCCTCGGCAGTACCCTACAAGTACTCCGAACCACCATCGTGCTACGACAGTACCCTCCGAGTACTCCGTCCGGCACCTTTCTCCTTTTCTTTCCAAAAACACTTTTATAAAACCAAAACTTGACATTGGGCAAAGTAATGGTCGTCCCAACCGTCCATGACCGAGGACTTGGCTATTTGAATAGATTTACACTCTGCAGAGGTTATACACTTTACACACAAGATTCGATAAATCCGCCGGGATACCACCACGGTCTGTCATACACTAGTATGCAGGGTTCGGATAATCAAACAAAGTATTCCATCTACCTACCCTAGTATGGGTGCCTGCCCTGTGGAGTTAACCTCCCCGGCAAACCCTGGCAGCCTACCTCCATTTCCTCGAGTGTAGCTCCAGTGCCACGGCGAGAGAACCCAAGTGTCTTCCGGCCGGATAAATCCCGAAGGATCCCAATTCACTATTGCACATACTCTTGCGGCAACCCGGATTCCAGGGTCCTACAAACCCTTATATAGTGTGAGGCTCCCTGCACTAAAGCAAATAAACTGTGAACTGAGCCCCGTGCCATACCGGGGTAATGTGGTTGCATGGAGAAATTGTTCGGAGCAAACACTTAGTGATCACCAATGTCTTTTGAAAACCACCAACTCCTTTATCCTCCATAATCATCTCCATTGGTCCAGAACCATTTTTGAAAACATTTCAGTGGAGTAGATAGTACTCCAAGGTTTTCGAAGACATTTTCAAGAAATCTTTTGAGTGTTCCCATCCTAGAGTTTTTGGCTCCACTAAAGGTTTCCCAAAGGCTTTGCTGCTAATCAACAAGCCACTACTACAAGGGTGAAGAGTAGGTGTTCAAGGGGGTCATCTCTAAGGATGATAAAAATAGGCTTGTGGAGCTTGAGCCAACAATATAATTGCTACAATAGCTATAGCAATATAAAAAAACATGTAGTTTAATAAACCTTCATGCAACCTGCAAAAATGAGTGAATAGGATTCAGGTATGCAACAAGTTTAGATGGCTTGCCTTGAGTGGCTTGTCCCTGGTCCTCCTCTTCTTGATACTCAAACACTTCCCCCTCCTCGGTACACTCCTCGTTCGATTCTATCGCCGGAAAATAATAGCACACAATAAATATACATGCATACACAAGTCACAAACTTTTCATTCACTCAATACAACACAATCAAAGAGTATCAGAAACAATGTAACATCCCAAGATTTTATCAAATTTTGGGGGAAATTTTTTCTTTTGTTTTGCTTGTGTTGATTGAAAATTCACAAGGAATTAAAATTTTTGTGTTTATTTAAAAGCTTTATTAGAAAACTATTTCAAACTTTATTATTTCATGAAGGACTTCTTTGAGAAAACCAAATATCAAAGTATTATTTTCTTTCCTTCTTTTATTCAAACTTGTGCAAGCACCCTTGCCAAGGAGTGAAATTTCAAAAAAAAAAATTGAAAAGATTGTATTTCAGAAATTAAGATTGAGAGTGATTCCCAATTATTATCTTATAAAAGATTTGTCCTTTTATTTTCAAGGATTTGGTTTCAAAACCCTAATACTATGTTATCATATGCAAGCAAGTCCTCCATGCTAATCAAAGAAGTCTTATTCAAAATTGTATTTTATTTTGAAAACTTGTTTCATTACTAACTTAAAACACTGTGTTGATTTTTAGAGGAAGTTAGGATTTTGTTTGAAGTGATTTGAAGCATTTTTTTTAAAAGTTAGGAAACAATTCAGAAACCAGAAAAAGAAAATAGAAAAGAAATGAAAATAAGAAAAAGGCCCGAGGGAGCCATTTTGGCCTAGTCACCAAAATGGCCCGCGGCCCAGCAACGGCCAGAGCCGAACCGGTACGCCCTCCTCTCCTTTCCCCTCGCTGATGAGTGGGACCCACTCGTCAGTCTTCCCCTTCCTCCGTCCAGGAGTCCTAGACGAGCCCGGCGTCTCCCCCAGCCGTCCATCGCCTCGATGCCAAACCCTAGCCCCTCCTCCAAGCTACGGGCGGCTATAAATAGCCTAGCTTTTCCTCCCTCGACCCCCTTTGCTCCCTCTCGAAAGAATCGGCGAGCCGTCGAGAAATTCATCGTTGGACCTACGCCTCCCTGCAAGCTCGCCCGTCCGATTCCGTCATCGACGGTGAGCCAAAATCCCCTTTCTCCCCCCTACTCGCTTCCCCTCTCACCGGCGCTTCCTCTCACGTCCACTTCTCGTTAAATCCTGCAGCAAATCGAGTTCCTGTCGAGCACCCGAAGCCCAGCTCCGCCCGAGGACCTCCAGCCGCTTCTCCCTCTCGTGTCAGGACGCGATTGACGTCGTGGTTCACGCTCCCGAGTTCACCGAGCCACGCTGAGCGCCATCATGTCTTCGCCTTGGACTGGAGACCACCAGATCGCCGCCATCATCGACCACCAGTGCGCCTCGCTGGAATCCTCGATGGAACCATAGGTCTTCACGGTGAGAACCCCTCCTTCAATTCTCATCCGTTGCATTTCGATCTAACGCCTCAGATCAACTCACTTATCGAATCGGTACCGACAGATCAGGGACGTCCAGATCTTTTTAAATCCGACGCTCCAAATCGCTGATCCAAACGAAATGGTACGGGTCAATAGGGATCAGCCACGTGTCGTGTCTGGGTCTCTTTCTGATTCAAATTAGATTTAAACTCCTTTTAAATATCTGCAAACTTGTAAAATTCATAACTTTCAATCTGTAACTCAAAAAATAACAAATAATATGTCATTGGAATCCTTAGCACATGTAGAATCCATTAGTGCACTAATAATTCATAGTTTCAGTATTCAATTTGAAATTATTTTCAAATTGAATCAAACCCTTCTGTTAATTTATTAAATTTGTAGTCCCTGGAATCCTCTCAACATGTAGAACATCATAGGATCAAGAAAATTCAAATTTGATACGTGCACACACTTTGTGCATTCAAATTCATTCAAATCACTAATTTGAACATAATTTGAATTCTATAACTTATTTTTGAATGATTCCAATTGCTTTAGCTTTGTTTTACTGCAAGCTATCCGGTAGTATCACTATCATATTTTCTTAAACAACTTCACAATTATTCAAATTCTCATATGAGGATTTGAGTAATTCCACCATAGAAATAATTCTATATTTCTTTCAACATTATTTCTTTCACTATAGTAAATCCTATGATCATACCTAGCTATCGAATATCATCTAGATATCACCTTGATCCATATCTTGTTCATCTAAACTTAATTTGTCTAATTCATAATTATTCAAATTGCAATTGTGCTACTTGAGTAAAATGTGAATTCATCTCAATCAAGTATGCAACCTTTGCTAATGAGGTGTTGATATAACCTACACAATAGCACATAATCATACTTCACAATGTTCAATGAACCTTTGAGCCACATTCCCAAATGTCAGTCATTCATATCCAATCTCATGCCTACTTAAACTTGTTCACTTGTGTTGAACTATTCAATTTGCAAATGAGTTAATTGAGTAGTTCTATGCTTCATGAATCTTTACCCAAAGCCTAAGTGTAATGCATACTATTTAAGAGTAATTGTTGTCACATTTACTCAATGGTATTGTTGTTGCACTAATTACCACTTATGTGATCTAATTCACAAGAGCTATTCCCAAATTCATTCATGCTTTAATAAAGTATAAAGACTTTATCAATTATATTTTGTTTAGTCCAATTCTCTCCAATCATTTGATCTTTCCCAACTAAGCTCTCAAATCCATATCTCACAATCCACATTTCCTTTGTCACATCTATCACAATATCTTGAATAATATAAATTGTTAAACAAACACTTTTCAATTGTTTGATTTGTTTGTTTGTGTTTGTATGGTATGTTTATGTTATGTTGTTTCTGTGCTATAGTTTGTGTGAAGAGCTACATGATTAGTTGAGAGAAGTGAAAAGATCGTATTCTTCAAAAAGGCAAGTGACACACATATCTCCTACCTATTTTTATTACTGCATTAGTGTTTTCAGCAGTATGCATGATAGATGGAATATCAAATGCTTTACAAAGTGCTAGATCCTAGTAGTGAGTAGCTATCCCCAAAACACCCACCTGGTAGGATGCTAAATACTTTGAAAAATATGATGCTATGCTATGATCATTTGTTAAAGTTGTTTTGTGAATAAAATTAACAACTTCAACTAAAATGAACTACCTGGGTGGAGTGGTTTGATAAGAGGAGGTCGGAGTAGGGCCCATGATTGTACAGATGTGTAGCTCAGGATACTGCTCGGGATTGCCACTCAGGATTAAAGAGATTAATATGGCTTCCATGTTTAGATGTACTTCCAGTGCAACCTTATTACATTATGGGCTCTGTCTTGATTGAGTATGATTAAGGGTTCAACCATGGGTACTGACAGAGGGTGGTAGCATAATATGGGGGGCATAGTCAGATCCATTTGGTTGAATGCTTTTTCTGAAAGGTCTTGTATTATTTTATTCTTCAAGATAAAATAATTCTTAAGGTGAAAGTGAACAACCCTTCCAAGGTGTCTAAAATCTAATTAATTAGCCGCGTCCTCGGAATGGACAATTGAGTCTCTAGCCATGGAATGATCGAAAGAATCTCATCATTGTTTCTGAATGCTTTAAAACTTGACTAGAAACACTTAGAGGAGCTCAGGCTCATGCCCCGAAAAGGTATGGTTGTCTGGTTGTTCCAACTTTGTTGAGTTTCGCCCAGAAACTACATACCGGCCAGTATGTAATGTATGGTGTTATCTTGACCCTTATAAACTAAAATTTTGAGAAAAAGGTTTTGAAAAGTATTACAGGATAAAATTGGCTTTATGCAAACTAGCCTTTGAGATCCACCAAGCCAGATGTCATGTAGCTTAGTATTTTCACAAATGCCACCAAATATGTGTCATTTGCTAGTACGTTGTTGTACTGATCCCTTTGGGGCTGCATATTCAAACGTGCAGGTTTTTATTCGAATAAGGAACCAGGAGTAGAATCTCGAGCTTATATTCCAACATGTCTGCCTGTGGCACTTGATGAAGATGGAGGCTCATTGCTACTATGCTTTATGCTATGTACTCGTAAGGTTGAAGACCTTTGTAACTGGATTTTCGTTATAATATTGATGCTATTGCAATGATTACTATATTTTGTACCGTGGTGCTATCTACTGATCCAGGGAATGGCACAGATACACAGGAGTTCTATCCTTTGATAAGGCAGGGCGTTACAGAATGGTATCAGAGCATAGTGTTGCCTATAGGATCGAGACCCTAGGTTTGGAATAGACTAGGAAGCCCTAGGAATTCTTTCCTCTACAAGAAAAATCTCCTTTTCAGTTTTCATGAATAAAATTTATCTACTCTTCAGCCTAAATCTCTCTCGTAAGACTTATCCCATTCATTTGTTTTACACAACTTCTCTTCTATTTTAGATGACCAGCCTCACTGGTCCTTTCTTGATGGATTTAGTGTCACCTATTTAAGGACCAGTGATGATCATGACCATGAAGTGTGAGAGTGATTTTCCCAAAGCCCTGAAGAACCTCATGTTAAGCATGGGAATGCAAGGAGAAGCTGTTTATAAAGGATTTCCTGTGATTGATGAAGGTGAAGAAATATTGGTGGGTACAACTACACCTATACAAGAAGAAAGAAGATGACCACAAAAGATGAGACCTTGAATGTTTACCTATATAAGAACAAAGAAGATGACCACAAGAAGATGGGACTCTGGATGTTCACCAACTCCGAGATGCATACATCATTTCTCGACTCCGCAAGATGTGCAGCGTGGTCAGCTATAAAGGAACTTGGAGAAAGACTCAAGTGGAGACTTCATAACACCCAGAAGGACCTCAAGGAAGAAAAGGAGGATACCACTATATTGAAGGAAACCATAGGTAAACTTCAAAGTGACATGGAACAGTTGGTATCTGAACTTAGTGTTCAAGGAGACCTCATCACAACCAAGGATGAACAGATTGCAAATCTAAAGAAGCAGCTGGACCAGAGCAATGGATCTGCATGAAAGAGAATCAAGAAGCTATAGTTGGACTTCCATTTAGAACTTTTAATAATCAATGACGTGTAATAAACGCTTATGGTCATACCGACTTGTGGATGATCATACCTTTTCGTGTGTTTTAGAACTAGTTTGCTCGATGTGATGAATGTTTGTTAGATGTTGCTTGTAAGATGAATTGTCTTAATCTGCTATTTTTGGTAGGAATTTTCTTTAGACCCCTTCTATCTAATTCTCATCTATGCTAAACTTCTAAATTTTCCCTAAAAACTCAAACCGAAGGATTCTCAACGACGGAACAACCACAATAACCCTTAGAAGGAGATAATGATAAAAAGGACAACAACAAGGTTCTGTGTTTCCAATACAAGAGAATAAGATATTTTGCACCCGAATGTCTAGGAAGGAACAACAAAACAAACACACAAAGGACCCTATTAAAAAAAACAAACACACAAAGGAATGCGTGAAGAAGGACCTCAATATTATCACTTGCTACAAGTACAAGCAGAAGGAACACTATGTAAGAAGATGCATAAAAGGGAGATACTCCAAGACTTCAGTAAGCTTGGATAACTGAAGGATGCCGCAAATACAAGAAGAAGACACCACAAGGTGTAACCAACATGGAAGAAATGATATTCAACTACAACCTATAATAGGAATGGAAAGGACACCAACCAAATGGAATGGATTATAATCTTCCTATGAAACGACAAACCTAAGGATCTGCAATGAAGGATTATTGCCATGAGTTTTGTTGCAAACCTCTAGCTAGGAACGATAGATTTGTTTTCAAAATTCAAAAAGGGGATCTGGAATTTTTAGTCCATATCCAGGAAAACTTTTGTCAAAACCAGTGAGGTTGACCAAGAGTTAGAATGCGAGATACACCAGACCAAATATAAGGAATGGTGAATCTAGAGAGACACGCCTATGAGAGACGACGACGTTAAAGCCTGAACCTTAGGAAGATAGAATATTATAACCCTTATAGTAGGCAAGTGCTGCCACAACATAGGAATATGATAAGGACGAACCCCAAGCATGTTGTTGAAGAAGACTCGTAATGGAAGATGTACATCAACCAAGAAGGATACTAGAACAGAATGGTATCCATAGGAACAAAATGGAACCCCAAGGACAGAATGGTACCTCAAAGGAAGAAATCCTACTAACATGGAAGGTTACTAGGAAAAGAATAAGACTCTTTGGGTCAATCAGAAGATCAATAGAACCAAAGAGTGACTCTTCAGTGTCCAAAGTTGTTCAACAAAACCGAAGAGTGACTCCTCAGTGTCCAAAGTAGTTCACCAACTACCCTATTGGATAGAAGCCCTACAATAGAGCAAGGTTATACCCAAGCAACCCTTAAAGAAGGTTGGTGCCCAAGTTGTGAATAGACACCCACCTATTGGAAATAAGGATGAAGACTAACTATGGCTTCAAAAGATGACCCAGTGCTAATTCAAGACCAAGGTGTTTCGAATTGACCCTAAGTACCTAGACTACCTACAAAAGTTTCTTTTAAGGGTGGTAGCCACCTAGGTAACCCAATACCTACTTTCTTCCCAGCCTCTCCAATTTCGGGGATGAGATTTCTTTTAAGGGTGGTAGTCTGTAACATCCCAAGATTTTATCAAATTTTGGGGGAAATTCTTTGCTTTTGTTTTGCTGGTGTTGATTGAAAATTCATAAGGAATTAAAACTTTTGAGTTTATTTAAAAGATTTATTAGAA
Organism: Dactylis glomerata; assembly: GCA_007115705.1. Lineage (NCBI taxonomy): Eukaryota > Viridiplantae > Streptophyta > Magnoliopsida > Poales > Poaceae > Dactylis > Dactylis glomerata. The sequence goes on from QXEO01000519.1 coordinate 1,091,468, forward strand.
AACTATTTCAAACTTTATTATTTCATGAAGGACTTCTTTGAGAAAACCAAATATCAAAGTATTATTTTCTTTCCTTCTTTTATTCAAACTTGTTCAAGCATGCTTGCCAAGGAGTGAAATTTCAAAAAAAATGTTTGAAAAGATTGTATTTCAGAAATTAAGATTGAGAGTGATTCCCAATTATTATCTTATAAAAGATTTGTCCTTTTATTTTCAAGGATTTGGTTTCAAAACCCTAATACTATGTTATCATATGCAAGCAAGTCCTCCTTGATAATCAAAGAAGTCTTATTCAAAATTGTATTTTATTTTGAAAACTTGTTTCATTACTGACTTAAAACATTGTGTTGATTTTTAGAGGAAGTTAGGATTTTGTTTGAAGTGATTTGAAGCATTTTTTTAAAAGTTAGGAAACAATTCAGAAACCAGAAAAAGAAAATCGAAAAGAAATGAAAATAAGAAAAAGGCCCAGGGGAGCCATTTCGGCCCAGTCACCGAAATGGCCTGTGGCCCAGCAACGGCCAGAGCCGAACTGGTACGCCCTCCTCTCCATTCCCCTCGCAGACGAGTGGGACCCACTCGTCAGTCTTCCCTTCCTCTGTCCAGGAGTCCTGGACGAGCCCGGCGTCTCCCCCAACTGTCCATCACACCAATGCCAAACCCTAGCCCCTCCTCCAAGCTACGGGCGGCTATAAATGGCCTAGCTTTTCCTCCCTCGACCCCCTTTGCCCCCTCTCGAAAGAATCGGCGAGCCGCCGAGAAATTCATCGTCGGACCTCCGCCTCCCTGCAAGCTCGCCTGTCCAATTCTATCACCGACGGTAAGCCAAACTCCCCTTTCTCCCTCCTACTCGCTTCCCCTCTCACCGACGCTACCTCTCACGCCCTCTTCTCGTTAAATCCTGCAGCAAATCGAGCTCCCGTTGAGCACCCGAAGCCCAGCTCCACCCAAGGACCTCTAGCCGCTTCTCCCTCTCGCGTCAGGACGTGATTGACGTCGTGGTTCACGCTCTCGAGTTCACCGAGCCACGCCGAGCGCCATCATGTCTTCGCCTTGGACTAGAGACCACCAGATCGCTGCCGTCATCGACCACCAGTGCGCCTCGCCAGAATCCTCAACAGAACCCTAGGTCTTCACGGTGAGAACCCCTCCTTCAATTCTCATAAGTTGCATTTCGATCTAACGCCTCAGATTAAATCACTTATCGAACCGGTACCGACAGATCAGGGACGTCCCGATCTTTTTAAATCCGACGCTCCAAATCGCTGATCCAAACGAAACGGTACGGGCCAATAGGGATCAGCCACGTGTCGCGTCTGGGTCTGTTCTGATTCAAATTAGATTTAAACTCCTTTTTAATATTTGCAAACTTGTAAAATTCATAACTTTAAATCTGTAACTCAAAAAATAACAAATAATATGTCATTGGAATCCTTAGAACATGTAGAATCCATTAGTGCACTAATAATTCATAGTTTCAGTATTCAATTTGAAACTATTTTCAAATTGAATCAAACCCTTCTGTTAATTTATTAAATTCAAATCTTTTGTTCTACACATCCAAAAATTATAAATTTGTAGTCCCTAGAATCCTCTCAACATGTAGAACATCATAGGATCAATAAAATTCAAAGTTGATACGTGCACACACTTTGTGCATTCAAATTCATTCAAAACACTAATTTGAACATAATTTGAATTCTATAACTTATTTTTGAATGATTCCAATTGCTTTAGCTTTGTTTTACTGCAAGCTATCCAGTAGTATCACTTTCATATTTTCTTAAACAACTTCACAATTATTCAAATTCTAATATGAGTATTTGAGTAATTCCACCATAGAAATAATTCTATATTTCTTTCAACATTATTTCTTTCACAATAGTAAATACTATGATCATACCTAGCTATCGAATATCATCTAGACATCACCTTGATCCATATCTTGTTCATCTAAACTTAATTTGTCTAATTCATAATTATTCAAATTGCAATTGTGCTACTTGAGTAAAATGTGAATTCATCTCAATCAAGTATGCAACCTTTGCTAATGAGTTGTTGATATAACCTACACCATAGCACATGATCATACTTCACAATGTTCAATGAAATTTTGAGCCACATTCCCAAATGTCAGTCATTCATATCCAATCTCATGCCTACTTAAACTTGTTCACTTGTGTTGAACTATTCAATTTGCAAATGACTTAATTGAGTAGTTCTATGCTTCATGAATCTTTACCCAAAGCCTAAGTGTAATGCATACTATTTAAGAGTAATTGTTGTCACATTTACTCAATGGTATTGTTGTTGCACTAATTACCACTTATGTGATCTAATTCACATGAGCTATTCCCAAATTCATTCATGCTTTAATAAAGTATAAAGACTTTATCAATTATATTTTGTTTAGTCCAATTCTTTCCAATCATTTGATCTTTCCCAACTAAGCTCTCAAATCCATATCTCACAATTCACATTTCCTTTGTCATATCTATCACAATATCTTGAATAATATAAATTGTTAAACAAACGCTTTTCAATTGTTTGATTTGTTTGTTTGTGTTTGTATGGTATGCTTATGTTATGTTGTTTCTGTGCTATAGTTTGTGTGAAGACCTACATGATTAGTTGAGAGAAGTGAAAAGATCGTATTCTTCAAAAAGGCAAGTGACACACATATCTCCTACCTATTTTTATTACTGCATTAGTGTTTTCAGCAGTATGCATGATAGATGGAATATCAAATGCTTTACAAAGTGCTAGATCCTAGTAGTGAGTAGCTATCCCCAAAACACCCACCTGGTAGGATGCTAAATACTTTGAAAAATATGATGCTATGCTATGATCATTTGTTAAAGTTGTTTTGTGAATAAAATTAACAACTTCAACTAAAATGAACTACCTGGGTGGAGTGGTTTGATAAGAGGAGGTCAGAGTAGGTGGGTTCTGGGGCACATGCTTGTACAGATGTGTAGCTCAGGATACTGCTCAGGATTGCCACTCAGGATTAAAGAGATTAACATGGCTTCCATGTTTAGATGTACTTCCAGTGCAACCTTATGACATTATGGGCTCTGTCTTGATTGAGAATGATTAAGGGTTCAACCATGGGTACTGACAGAGGGTGGTAGCATAATATAGGGGGCACGGTCAGATCCATTTGATTGAATGCTTTTTCTAAAAGGTCTTGTATTATTTTATTCTTTGGGATAAAATAATTCTTAAGATGAAAGTGCACAACCCTTGCAAGGTGTCTAAAATCTAATTAATTAGCCGCATCCTCGGAATGGACAATTGAGTCTCTAGCCATGAAATGATCGGAAGAATCTCATCATCGTTTCTGAATACTTTAAAACTTGACTAGAAACACTTAGAGGAGCTCAGGCTCATGCCCCGAAAAGGTATGGTTGTCTGGTTGTTCCAACTTTGTTGAGTTTCGCCCAGAAACTACATACCGGCCAGTATGTAATGTATGGGGTTATCTTGACCCTTATAAACTAAAATTTTGAGAAAAAGGTTTTGAAAAGTATTATAGGATAAAATTGGCTTTATGCAAACTACCTTTGAGATCCACCAAGCCAGATGTCATCTAGCTTAGTATTTTCACAAATGCCACCAAATATGTGTCATTTGCCAGTATGTTATTGTACTGACCCCTTTGGGGCTACATATTCAAATGTGCAGGTTTTTATTCGAATAAGGAACCAGGAGTAGGATCTCGAGCTTACATTCCAACATGTCTGCCTGTGGCACTTGATGAAGATGGAGGCTCATTGCTACTATGCTTTATGTTGTGTACTCGTTAGGTTGAAGACCTTTGTAACTGGATTTTTGTTATAATATTGATGCTATTGCAATAATTACTATATTTTGTACTGTGGTGCTATCTACTGATACAGGGAATGGCACAGATACACAGGAGTTCTGTCCTTTGATAAGGCAGGGCGTTACAAACAAACATGTTTAGAAAACAAATCAAGATTTATAGATTTTAGTTATTAAGTTAGTCCTATTAAAACTAGGGTTTTTCAAATAAAGCAATCACATCACCAAATCAATTTCAACTAGCATGCAGGTGGTCCTATGAACCAAGTAACACACTCAGTACACTTGCCGGTAGACAACAATCTTAGGAACCCAACAAAGTTGGATTCACCCCAAAACAATTTAGGGTTGAATTTCTACAGATTAAACAATAGTAACTATTGCTAGATCACCAAAAGAATTTTCAGATATTCTTTGTGCATCAGAAAAATATGAACTAAAGTCTTCTGGAAAGCTCTTCCAGAACACAATCCAAATAAATTGGATTTAAACTAAAATTCCTAATCTACTTGAGATGGCAATTTATCTAAAACTAAATACACAAACAGCCATATTAATTACTACTGTAAATATATAGATCCTAAAATAGTAAAACCAGTTGGTCATGCAAGATAACACACTAGGGTACCTCTAATAATTGGGTGCACACTAAAATAGTACATAGAACTCAAGATTTGAAATAAAGTTTGAAAAGAGACTTAATTAACCACTCAATTTATCATTTGATCTACGTTGATGCTACAGACATGGGACCTATGTCATCTGAAAGATAACAATTTAAGCTAATCCCAGAAACTTGAATCACCCAATTTGCATTTACAGAGAATATTCTATGAATTTCACAATTTCACTGATCTAAACAAAATTCAAACAGATTTCAGGAAAAAAAGTTTTGGGCTAGATCTAAACGAGCGAGGCCTCACAGCGTCGGGCCGGCCCAGATCTAGTGAGAGGGGCACGGGACGGCGGCGGTTTCGAACCTGCCGGCGGGCCAGGGTAGTCAGCCGGCATGGAATACCGAATTCGTACGCGCCAATCTCGGTCGTCCGATCAAGTGGAGATCGATGGCTCACGCTCGTCGTCTCCGCGACAGAAGACTAGGGCGACGGTGAGGCTAGGGTTTGCTGGGAAACATCGGGAGCTCACCTAGGGCTGTTCGCCGATGATCTGGTGACGGTTTCGGCTGCGGTGCGTCAGAGAAGTTCGGTGGCGGCGTCGGATTGGTGAGCATCGTCGCAGTCGTGCGCTAACTCGCCGCCATCGGTCCCAGGTGCTCCGGTGAGGTCGGTGATGGCGTCGGCTACCGGCGGATGTAGGTCACAAAAAGTATAGCGTTAGACATGTGAGAGATCTGGGAAGCCAGAGGCGAAGAGAAGAGAGGGCAGCGGCGGCACATCCGATGGCAACCTTCCCCTTTCCTTCTCGGGCTTCGGAGATCTCCGGTGAGCTTGCTAGTGCTTGACAAGGCGAGGAAGAGGGTGCTTTGCTGCGTGCGAGCTTGCAGAGGAGAGGGGATGCAGCAAGAGAGGAAATGGCTAGCAGAGAGGGCGAGGAGAGAGGGTGTTGGGGCTTTATATGCTCGCGGTGGTCTCGGTTCAGCGTGCAGACGTCAGAAGCGATTCGTTGGTCTGGGCGGCTCGCAGGGGACGGCGTCGTGGACTAAGTCCAGTGGTGTGAGTGCGGGGCTCGAACGCGTGTTGTGCCAATAGGCATGGGCTAGGGTTCAGTAGACGAGCAACAATTTTGTGATATGGCCAGGACGAGTGGATGACCGAGCGTGCAGGGCAAGGGTGTGATACGTCTCCAACGTATCTATAATTTTTGATGCTCCATGCTTGTTTTTACACCATTTGCCTATTGTTTCGTTACACTTCGTGGCACTTTTATGCATTTTCCGGAACTAACCTATTAACGAGTTGCCACAGTGCCAGTTCCCTGTTTTCTGCTGTTTTTGTGTTTCAGAAGTGATACATAGGAAATATTCTTAAAATTGGACGAAACAAGTTCCTGAAGTCTTATTTTACCCGGAAGCTTCCAGAGATCCGAAGAAGAGTCGGAGGGGGCCACCATGGGCCCCACACGCAGGGGCGGCGCGGCCAGGCCCCTGGCCGCGCGGGCCCCACATGAGGGCGCCTGGCTCCTCCTCTAACGACGCCCCTTCGCCTATAAAGACCCCCCGACGAAAAAAACCTAAGTACCCGATCAGATTTCTAGAACACATCGCGATCTGCCGCCACCGTCGACCCGAAGATCGGGAGGGTCCAGAAGCTCTTCCCGGCACCCTGCCGGAGAGGGGAATCGCCACCGGAGGTCTTCTTCATCGCCATGCTTGCCTCCGGAGCGATGAGTGAGTAGTCTACCTTGGACTATGGGTCCATAGCAGTAGCTAGATGGTTGTCTTCTCCACCATGTGCTTCATGTTTAGATCTCATGAGCTGCTCTACATGATTGAGATCACCGTTATGTAATTCTACATGTTTGGTTTGTTGGGATCCGATGAATATTGGTTTTTATGATTAAGTTGCTGTACTAAATTATATCTTTTGTTATCTCTATGTTGTTTATGATCTTGCATGCTCTCCGTTGTTAGTAGCTATCTTGGCCGAGTAGTTGATAGTGACTCCAAGAGGGGGTATTTATGCTCGATAGTGGGTTCATGCCTCTATTTCACCTGGGGGAGTGACAGAAACCTCTAAGGTGGTAGATGTGCTGTTGCTACTAGGGAGAAAACAACATTCATATGCTCAAGGGCATATGCTTTCTTTACATTACACACTTTGCTTAATGCAATTATCTGTTGTTCGCAACTTAATACTACTGCGGTGTTCGGATTGATATCCCCGGGAGTGGATTATTAGTCATAGATGCAGTTGGATGGCGGTCTATGTATTTTGTTGTAATGCCCAGAGTAAATCTCATAGTGATCTTCTTGACATATCACGTTTATCTTTATTCTATCAATTGCCCAACTGTAATTTGTTTACCCAGCATGTGTTATTTTATCTATGGAGAGACACCACTAGTGAACTGTGGACCCCGGTCCTATTTCCATCATATTGCTATCACCTGTTTACTTTACTCGCACTGTTTACTTTACTCGCACTGTTTACTTTACTCCCATACTATATTGTTTTCCACTCGATACGCTGATAACCTTTGTTTCAAGCAAACCGGTGAGATTGACAACCTCATCGCAAGTTGGGAAACAAGTACTTGGTTGTGTTGTGTGCAGGTTCCGCGTTGCTACTGGCCGAAGATGAGTCAACAAGTATCGTTAAACGGCGCCCTTGTTGGAGTGTTACTAAGCCAGTCCGCATCACCTTCAGTCGTCATTGTCTCTCCTCTCCTGACCGATATTAAACCTTGGTTTCTTAACTGAGGGAAAACTAGCTGCTATACTCATCATACCTTCCTCTTGGGGTTCCCAATGGGCTGGTTATTCACCATGCACAAGGACAGTCTGCTTCACATCAATTTGGCACCAGCAGCTAATTTTGTGGGCGCCATCAATAAGGGATCAGCTAATTTTCTGGCGCCGTTGCCGGGGAGGAAGAGAAGACTTCTGCGAGGGGAGTTTTTCGCACACACATCCTTTACTTTGTTTTATTGTTTTGCTTTACTTTATTTATTTTACCTGCATTGCTTTATATCAAAAACCCAAAAAAATTAGAATCCTTGGTAGTTTCTATTTCTTTACTTTTAGTTTATTATGTCTAGTTCAGTTGCTACTACTATGTCTCCCGAGGACATGATTTTTACTTTTAAGCAGAAAGATGAGGAAAGCTTTAAAGAAGCTTGGTCTAGAATTTATGATTGGCATGGAAAAACTGAACCTAAAATGACTTTGAGTTTGCTTCTTAGTAGCTTTTACTTTGGACTTTCTCTTCGTTATAGATATGCTTTGGATGCTACTGCAGAAGGAGATTTCCTTCATTGTGATGGAGATCAAGCCTTCAATATTATAAAAAAGTTGATTACAATTTATAGCATGCCAACCTATTTTGATTCCTCTCTTGTGTGCATTTTTAATAGACTTAATACTCTTGAGACTCACACTGCTAGTTTGAATTCTTGCTACAATACTTTGCACCAGCATTTTGATTATGTGCCAACAAATACTGAACCTTTGAGTTGGTATCCTATGATAAAAATCACCATTAGTGGTGAAACTTTTCATGCTCGTTGTGATATTATGTCTGAATTTTGTCTCATGCCAAAGGATGTTTATGAATCTTTGAGCCTTTGGAAGCATTCTGAGGGAGGAGAAGGAATTTCTCTTACTAACAATGCCACTATATTTCCCCTTGGAATAGCTGAAGGAGTTTTTACAAAAGTCCTAGGAAGAATGATATCTACTGATTATCTTGTTATTGAATGTGTAGGGAAAGGACAAATCACACTTGGAAGATCCATTCTGAAGCTCCTAGGCGCCGTCATCGATGTGGGAAAGGCAATATAAGATTTATCTCTCCACCTTGCAATAACCATGTCTTTCCTAGAGTCAAGAGCAAAGGTAAGAAAGGAAGACGTAAGGCACGCACTGATCCTAGCACTTCATCACTTGATATTACTTGATTCGCAATTTTCTGCGCCTAGCTCAAAGGCGTTAAAGAAAAGCACTCTTGGGAGATAACCCAATGTTTTCTTTTCAGTACTTTTTCTTTTATTTGAGTCTTGGAAGTCATTACTACTGTAATGACCGCTCCTTATCTTGTTTATTTCGTTTTTGTGCCAAGAGAAGCCTCTAATTTGAGTGAGGTAAAGATTTGGGGATGTTGCTGTCCTGAAACTGTTTTCGGTGCTGCACCGTAAAAATTCGTGAAAATTCTGTGTTTATCTTTTGGACCTGAAATTTCTTGTGCATATACCCCAGGTTATATCCAAAGTTTTGTTAGTTGAACACTTTTTGATTTGAGCAACACAAAACCCCTAAAAAATTCGACCTTTGTCAGCTGTTCAGTTTTGACAGATTTCTGCCAATATTTGTGTTTGCCACTTTATCGCTTTCTTTTGAGTTCTTTTGATCACGGAACTTTTGGGGAGGTTGCTACAGTAGTATTTACTATATATGTGGTGGTTTTGAGTTGAAACCTGAAGCAAAAAGAAGATTGATTATATGTTATGCTTGCACTAATGTTGCTAATAGAATTGTGTTTAGTTTTGTATGAAGGAAGTTTTCAAGTGTAGGGATTGGAGAATGATGAGATGAGTTGAAGAATGGACAAAAGCTCAAGCTTGGGGATGCCCATGCATCACCCCAAGAAATATCCAAGAAGTACAAGCGTCAAAGCTTGGGGATGCCCCCGAGGCACCCCTTCTTCATCGGCAAAAATCAGGTCACCTTTCAAAACACTATATTTTTATTGCTTCATGCACTATGTGTTTTTCTTGGAGCGTCAGTTGTTTTAGTTTTCTTAGTTAGTTTAGTTTGTTTGTTTGCTGCAATAAATGGTTGGACCCCAACAAATTTTCTTTGAAGGAGTTGTACTCGTTTTCATTTGCCAAGAACGCTCTAGTTTTCACTCTTATTAAAAATCGAGTGTTCTTCTTTTTCTGCTACTGCTTTTGGTTTTCGTTTTCTCCTTGATTTGCATTCAGACCTTGTCATATCTTTTCATCAAGGTGTATTTTTGCCTCTGATCTTTATTGGTTTTCATCAAAAGAGGTGTTTATAAAAATTTCAAATGGTGTTGGAAAAGAGAAAAAGCTTTGTGCAAAATAGTGGTACAAGAAGGAGCTTGTGTAGACTGCGGCATAGGCTTTTTCATGTCATGCTTGATTTCTTTTTGATAGTATGCTTAGTGGTTTTGCTGTAGCATGACTTGTCTCAAATAACTGAGAATGCTTAATGAGCCTTTGAAAAAAATCATGCGTTGTTTTTATTGTATGGAAGCATTATTTTGGTTTTCTCCTTGATGCTTTATTTGGGTTGACTTGGCGCATGCTCACACATGTTAGACTCTTACAAAGTCGCCAATAGCCTTCATGATCATTTAGTTTCTGACTTTTGATGCCATCCTATGCTTCTTTTAATGTCGCTTTGTCGCTTTGCATGATTATGGCCATTACTGCTCTGTTAGTTGGTCGCTCCCAGTCTTTTGCTAGCCCTCGCCTTGTACTGAGTATGAGCTCTACTCGTGCATCCAACTCCTAAAAGCCAAAGTTTTCCAAAGTGTCCACCATACATACCTACTAGCAATTTGCTAATCCAAGTAAATTTGACTTGCTTTTATTTTCTCTTCAAATTAAACTCTTACCAGTGTTATGCGAAATTCGGTTAGTAAAGCTCTCACGAACCGGAAGGCACACTTTACTTTTTCCTGTTCTTAAAAATTTGACATTGTGGTCTCTTATGTTGAGTTGTTATGCTTGCAAGTTGTAAGTTGGATTCTAGCCCATCCATGCTGTCATGGGGCAAGCTTTCAACATTGCACTCCTTATTTGAGTTGATATCGTGATCTTTTGTCTATGGATGCCCGCGGTGTGAAATGAATTGGGAATCTTGTGGGGATCATGGAGTTTGTATATGTGTTAGGGAAACGCCGGGCCGCCAATCTAAGCCATGCGTAATTCATGGTGGAAATTTGCAGCATACCCATGGTGAACATTCGACGACGCATCTTACAATAAAAAGCTAAACAAAAGGCAAATAAAAGAGATGTCGAGGTGTTCATTGTCTGCTTGTCCTGTCATTTTGGTGTGGGCTTGTTCCATGTCATCGGGCACGGAGGTACCCCATTGGCGGTTCTCAATGATATGCATATACTTACAATGACAAGAGCCTTGCTTGGGACTCTAAGTAAAGTAGCATGAGGTTTGGGTACTCGTATTCACGGGGCACGAGGTTTTCAACTTATGATTTGTCAAGCATATGCATCATAATTGTTCTCGCATTAACTTTAACCATTCAAGATGCTTATGATGGGGGCAATGAGAGCTCAAAGCCGGTAAGTACCATAATTTTTGAAGGTTATAAAACTTGCAATCACTGCTTCCCTCTGCGAAGGGCCTTTCTTTTACTTTTATGTTGAGTCACCACCTTCTTTCTTTATGCAGCATTAAGAGAGCATAGTTGTCATTCTTAGTGTGATATGCATTGTCCCAAAGTTCATTGATTGATTCATATTGTTGGTTTCACTTGTTCTTAAATTATTTGTAACTAGTCGCCCTCTTAAACTTGAAGGTGTCCTATGCATTTATGTTTTGCTCTCTTTGAAGGACAAGCTGAAAACCATTTGTATGTTTTTCCTTATGATTTGAACACACGTTTGACTTTCATTGTTTCATTTTCATGATCTTTTGTTTGTGTTCATTTGCATGTTTACAACATGGTTGCTAAGTTCTTATTGTCATGATTATATCTTCATGCCCATGTTTTAAGTTCTTATGATCCCAGCTCACCAATGCTTACATATATGATCAAGATTGTGTAGGTGCATGTCACCTCAAAAATTATTCTTTTGTTATCACTTACCTACTCGAGGACGAGCATGAGTTAAGCTTGGGGATGCTTGATACGTCTACAACGTATCTATAATTTTTGATGCTCCATGCTTGTTTTTATACCATTTGCCTATTGTTTCCTTACACTTCGTGGCACTTTTATGCATTTTCCGGAACTAACCTATTAACGAGTTGCCACACTGCCAGTTCCCTGTTTTCTGCTGTTTTTGTGTTTCAGAAGTGATACACAGGAAATATTCTCGGAATTGGACGAAACAAGTTCCTGAAGTCTTATTTTACCCGGAAGCTTCCAGAGATCCGAAGAAGAGTCGGAGGGGGGCCACCAGGGCCCCACACGCAGGGGCTGCGCGGCCAGGCCCCTGGCCGCGCGGGCCCCGCGTGAGGGCGCCTGGATCATCCTCTGACGACGCCCCTTCGCCTATAAAGACCCCCCAACGGAAAAAACCTAAGTACCCGATCAGATTTCCAGAACACATCGTGATCCGCCGCCACCGTCGACCCGAAGATCGGGAGGGTCCAGAAGCTCTTCCCGGCACCCTGCCGGAGAGGGGAATCGCCACCGGAGGTCTTCTTCATCGCCATGCTTGCCTCCGGAGCGATGAGTGAGTAGTCTACCTTGGACTATGGGTCCATAGCAGTAGCTATATGGTTGTCTTCTCCACCATGTGCTTCATGTTTAGATCTCATGAGCTGCTCTACATGATTGAGATCACCGTTATGTAATTCTACATGTTTGGTTTGTTGGGATCCGATGAATATTGGTGTTTATGATTAAGTTGTTGTACTGAATTATATCTTTTGTTATCTCTATGTTGTTTATGATCTTGCATGCTCTCCGTTGTTAGTAGCTATCTTGGCCGAGTAGTTGCTAGTGACTCCAAGAGGGGGTATTTATGCTCGATAGTGGGTTCATGCCTCTATTTCACCTGGGGGAGTGACAGAAACCTCTAAGGTGGTAGATGTGCTGTTGCTACTAGGGAGAAAACAACATTCATATGCTCAAGGGCATATGCTTTGTTTACATTACACACTTTGCTTAATGCAATTATCTGTTGTTCGCAACTTAATACTACTGCGGTGTTCGGATTGATATCCCCGGGAGTGGATTATTAGTCATAGATGCAGTTGGATGGCGGTCTATGTATTTTGTTGTAATGCCCAGAGTAAATCTCATAGTGATCTTCTTGACATATCACGTTTATCTTTATTCTATCAATTGCCCAACTGTAATTTGTTTACCCAGCATGTGTTATTTTATCTATGGAGAGACACCACTAGTGAACTGTGGACCCCGGTCCTATTTCCATCATATTGCTATCACATGTTTACTTTACTCGCACTGTTTACTTTACTCGCACTGTTTACTTTACTCGCATACTATATTGTTTTCCACTCGATACGCTCATAACCTTTGTTTCAAGCAAACCGGTGAGATTGACAACCTCATCGCAAGTTGGGAACAAAGTACTTGGTTGTGTTGTGTGCAGGTTCCGCGTTGCTACTGGCCGAAGACGAGTCAACAAGTATCGTTAAACGGCGCCCTTGTTGGAGTGTTACTAAGCCAGTCCGCATCACCTTCAGTCATCATTGTCTCTCCTCTCCTGACCGATATTAAACCTTGGTTTCTTAACTGAGGGGAAACTAGCTGCTATACTCATCATACCTTCCTCTTGGGGTTCCCAACGGGCTGGTTATTCACCACGCACAAGGATAGTCTGCTTCACATCAATTTGGCACCAGCAGTTAATTTTCTGGGCGCCATCAATAAGGGATCAGGGTGGCGTGTCGTCGAGGCTTCGATGCCGTGCAGGGTGAGGTGCGGTGCGAAGGAAAAAGGTGTGTGCACGTCTCGAAATGCCAATGCCATTCTCGGCGTCCAGAGCATGCACGGACGTGGTCAGTGCGTGGGCTGGGGAGTGGCCTACAGACGGCGTGGGCGGCGGCCAGCCATTGGGCATCGTCGATGGTGGCCAAAGGGCCATGTTGGCGAGGTAGCAATGGGAGGCTTGCCTCCTATGCTTCAGTCTCCACAGGCGTGCGCTGGGGGTGGCCTCGGGTTCCGAAAGAGAGAGAGAGGTTTAGCTCGAGCAGGCACTGGTCGGTGTGGTCCTAGGGGTTTCTCCTGGGCGGTGGATTGTGGCCGATTGGGGGTGTAGGGTGTAGAGGGTGAGAGAGAGAGGAGGGCAAGATCTTGGGCAAGATTTGCCTTGGGAGCTTCCCCTCCCTTGTGTCCAGCCGCATAGTTCAAGGAGAATAAGAGGGAGAGAGAGAGATGCCAGTAGGGGAGAGAGAAGGGTGGCCGGCTAGGGTTGTCTCTTAGTCAGTTTGCAAGGAGAGAGAAAGAAAAGAGAAGAGAAGAAGAAGAAATAGTGGGTTTGGCCAAAATTCATTTGAAATTTGAAAAGTTCAAAATTTGATCCAAGTGGTGGTGATGATTGGCTCAAAAGTGATCTACAAGTGGTAGAAGTCGATCTACCAAGTTTCAGAATTTTTTAATAAGTGGAGATGGGGTTTTGGTGAAGTCTCTAATTTCAAACAAAGGTGCAAAAATAAATGATCTAGAAATCCTATTATGGTGTGATCAAGCAAAGAGCTAAGCTAGGGTTTTTGTTTCACACAAGCAAGCATCAAGACTAAAGTTTGCTGCATAAAATCATAGTACCAAACTAGATTCAATTGCAAAGGTATTTGAATTGCTGAAATTAAATCAAGCAATAATTCACAAGCAGATACTCACATGAAATCATGCACACACACACATGAAATCATACATGCTAGCACTCAAGCACATATTTTAATAATTTTTTTTAATTTAACCAAAAATAAAGTGTTAAACTTTGGTCTCAAATGGTTTACAAAAAGTGGGATGTTACATGATCCCAGTCATCAACATTATCTGCATTGTCATTTGCCTCACCACTAGCAAAGGGCAGAGGCTGGTCGACAGCAACATGAATGGGGTGAGGATCTACACCATCTTCAGGAAGAGGGTCTTCATCAGGTGGCCCTCCTCCAAGTAAAGTTTCCTGCATAACTTCAACTGCAAAAGTCCAATACTCAAACTCAGGCTGATCACCTTCAGTGAATCTGATACTTTTGGGAATATCCACCAATTCAGTAACTCTGACCTTGGCAAATATTCTTGATCTATGAGTGTAGTCTTTCTCCCAAATAAGAAGTTGGCCAATTTTATTGAAAGCTATAGTCAAATCTTTAGTGTTCCAGTGATCATATGGAACTCCCACCAACATCAGCCAACACTCACGATGAAAATGAGCTCTACGCCATTTAACCCTCTCGTTATGCTTTGCAAAGCTAACCATCACATCATCAAAGGGAATATGACTTTCTCTGATCAATCTATCTCTGTCCTAAATATTTGCAAACTGAACATACGCTTCCCCAAAGGGATAGGGCTGAATACTCCAAAAACCCACATGTGCAACATGAGCACGGAAATCATCTAGCACATCTCTACATTCACAAATTCGACCTGACCTAGGGCATTGGAGTAATGGTGGTGATTGCCACTTCTTCATTCTGACGAGGCCGGCGAGGAACGACCACCTGATGAACCGCCGTTCTTCCATCCACTTGCTGAATCTGAAACCCCGGAGGCACAAATGGTCTGGGGTCTATCAGGATGTTTGCCATTGCACCCAATTCCGCCTCCAAAGGTGAAGATGAACTGGGGTTTACTGTTGGCGGAGGAGGCAAAGAGGCAAAGGAGGAATGACCAGAGAATTTCAGAAAAATGCGCAAAATCCTTTAGGCATGAGGAGTAAATTGGTTTCAATGATGGGCCTTGGGCCTTGAACTAGTTCTGGCAAGAATCCGGCCAATTAATTGTGTCGGGGTCTAGAAAGGAAGCGAGGTTAAGGTGCGGAATTAAACCTGGGAGGGAATTTCGGCCTACCGCGGGCATTAATTGCTTTGAAAGCGAGGCCCGATGATTTTGGCTGTCTAGAAACAGCCTTGTCATAAGTGGGCCTGGAGATAGAATTAAAAGCATTTTGAATGTATGATGATCCCGCCTCTCCTATTACTGGCTCCGACATGAAATTGAGATGTTGGAAAACTGATTTAACCAAAACCGAATATTGCGAGTTCAAATTAGAGAATTTTAAATGATCAAAAGTTCTGATGCTAAATATTTAGGATGAATGTACAAATGTTTTAATTAGTTATATTATAATGTTTTAAAATTAGTCTAGATCTAATTTTGGTGGCACTGCATAAGAAGAGTAGGTTACCGGTATGATGTCATGTTCTTGGCACATGCTAAGAACACATAGACAAAGACATAACCAAGAGGGAAGGTCTGCCAGTTCGTACTTCTAGCATTTGCTTAGAAGAAGTTCCTTGCACCTTCGACTCTTGAAGGCAACCTTTGTTCGCCTGGGTTAGTGCACTGTTTTACTTTCATTATGTGGTTTTTCCTTTTCAGTGTAAGTGTTTTCACATGAGGCATTATTTTGTCTAGTTTTGCAGTTTTTCGCGTGGGGCATCAAGTCCTACAAGCAAAGTTGTGATGCACCAGAAGGATGAAGATCTCGCGTTCATATAGCATGGCATGGTCACGAGAGAGGCTTAAGTGTCTCTCTTGTCATTTTATGACCCTTGTCGTGCTAACCAAGGGTAAGATTATTTGCTGAAAACTTGTAGTTAATCTACTTGCTTCAGTCATATCACTAATTCGCTTCCTTACTTATACACAGGTTGTACTAGTCCCAATCCTCTCTAAAATTATATTTTAGCACAAGGCTTCGGGATGATGTATAACAAAGGATACAAGGATGGTGACGAAGACGTAACCAAGGAAAACTCATTTCTATATATGAAAATTAAATGTACTGTGAAATGCATGTAAACATTTGATGTACGAATTATGCAATCAAATATAGTTAAAATGTTGCATGTTATACTTGTACACTATAGGGATACAACTGTGAAAAATGCATCATAAAACATAGACGATCGACGCAACTAGCATACCGCTTAGTTAATAATCAAACGTGTGCAAGAACAAATCAACAAGTACCAGTTTTTGTATAAAAGCGTTTGCGATCATAAAATAGGGCACACAAAACGATACAAATAACCGTCTGTCATAGCACAATATATCGCAAATGATTATCATAAAAGGAACATGGGCGTACTTTCCCTATCACACATGGTTTAAATAATCGTTTGCGTTGTCCTCTCCTATCGCACACCCCTCCATGGAGACGGTTTGGTCAACCGTGTGCGATGGGCCGATTCGACCGTGTGTGAAGGTCTGATCTGTACTAGTGTATGAGCTTTTGTGTTGGTGTGGGCACTTTTTCTAGACTTGACTAATTCTCGTTCCGTTGAGAATTTAACTTAATTCATGATCACATGTGTATGACATCAACCACTTTCAGTTGCAACACATATGTATTTATGTTTACCTAGACAAACTTGATTACAATTACAACCCCATGTTAAATTGAAATCCCAGGTGCAAGTATCATCGCATGAATCACGATGCGAATTATACGGTCACATAGTCAATCGAGCTCTATATTGATTCTAGATTGACCGAGAACTAGTAAAAGGGTATTTTTTATGTTTTATCATTTAGTATATTTGTTCTATATATCTCCTCAACATTTATTTTGTTTATGCAGGAAATGTAGATTTTTTCCTTTAGGGAATACTAGCACATTTGCCCGTGCGTTGCTGCGGGAATACAAGGGAAACTTTTTTTTGGTTTAGATAGTCCTCAGGATCTCCTTTGTGCCGAGGAGGAGGCTGGTTGTCAGAAGGGAGCATGGGCAGTGTAGATCAACGTTGCGTTGGCGGCAGTATGGGGAAGGGGTGCGGAGCTATGGGGCGATGGCATGCACGTGTGGAATGCAGGGAGTTGGTATATGTTGAGTTTGAACCATTACATGAAAACCCAAAAATCATGGGCCTGACATGATGAAACCGAATTAGCCATCTCACCCACCTGAAGAAAACACCATTGACCCGTTCTCTTTTATCCTACACATCAACTCCCTAGAGAACTTCCACTACACCACCCCTTTCACCTTCCCGCCTTTCACCTTCGACCAGCGCATGTCTCGCCTCCGTTCATGCCTAGTGGTCCTCATATCCTTCCCCTTTTCTTGCTTGCCGATGTTGCCATTCTCTCCCTTTCCCTCATGCGCTGCCTAGCTCAGGAACCATTTGTCTTGCACCACGCGCCCCTCTGGTTCAGGGCACCAATGGCCTTCACCCTGCACCTGCACCAACATAGATCAAGGCTCGGTGGCCTTAACGTGCACCACCAAGCTCGAGGCCCTAGTGGGTAGCAACACATGCCTTTCTACCTTGCGGAATGACAACTTTCACCAATGCCACCTCGATCTTGGTTCCTCAGATGCCTCCTATGTGCACCACCCGACTCCTCAAATTCGGAGGTCGCCTCCAGCCCGATGTATCTCTGCACCGTGCGGCTGGTAAATTTTTAGTTAAATCTCCAACTGGACATAGTTTTTTGCTCTAGCACACAAAGAGCCACCTAAATAGGACTGTCTTCTAAGAAGTATTGTAATACTTTAGGAATATACGAGTGATATGTCTCAAACGTATCCATAATTTTTGATGCTCCATGCTTGTTTTTACACCATTTGCTTAGTGTTTCATTACACTTCGTGGCACTTTTATGCATTTTCCGGAACTAACCTATTAACAAGTCGCCACAGTGTCAGTTCCTTGTTTTCTGCTGTTTTTGTGTTTCAAAAAAGTTACACAGGAAATATTCTCAAAATTGGACAAAACCAAAGCCAGTCGCCCAGAATTTCACCGAAGCTTCCAGAGAACCGAAGAGGAGACGGAGTGGGGCCACGAGGGCCCCACACAACAGGGCGGCGCGGCCTGGATCCTGGCCGCGCCCCCTATGTGTGAGGTTGCCTCAGCCCACTCCTGACGATGCCCCTTCGCCTATAAAGTCCCCCCGACGGGAAAAACCTAAGTACCCGATCACTTTCCCAGAACACATCGCGATCCGCCGCCGCCGTCGNGGGGCAGCGTCAGAAGTGGACCAGAGCGGTCACACACGTAGGGGGCACGACCAGGGGCTGGGCCGCGCCGCCCTATTGTGTGGCCAGCCCGTGGCTCGTCTCCGTCTCCTCTTCGGTCTTCTGGATGCTTCGTTAAATATCTGGATGTTCGACTTTTGTTTCGTCCAATTCCGAGAATATTTCCTATGTAACTTTTCTGGACACCAAAAACAACAGAAAACAGGGAACTGGCACTATGGCATCTTGTTAATAGGTTAGTTCCGGAAAATGCATAAAAATGCCACGAAGTGTAACGAAACACTAAGCAAATGGTGTAAAAACAAGCATGGAGTATCAAAATTATAGATACGTTTGAGACGTATTAGCGGCGGCTTGAAGTATGTTTTGTGGAAAAGTATTTGTCTCCTTAGGGTTTTCCCACCTGGTGGCGCGGCCAGGGGGTGGCTCGCGCCACCCTATGGTGCGGCCGCCCCCTGGCTCCCCTCTGTCTCTCCTTTGGACTCCGTCTTTGTGTCAGATAAATAGGAACTTTGACTTTCGTTTCCTCCAATTCCGAGAATATTTCCTGTGTAACTTTTTTGAAACACAAAAAGAGCAGAAAACAGAAACTGGCACTATGGCATCTCGTTAATAGGTTAGTTCCAGAAAATGCATAAAAATGCCACGAAGTGTAAACAAAATACAAAGCAATTGGTGTAAAACAAGCATGGAGCATTGATACATCCATTTTGTATCACTATTTTATATCATAATTTACTATTATTCATTGATATATTTCATACTTAGAGATGATACTTATGTTATTTCCTCTATTTTGCATGGTTGATGATTATTGGAGAATTCACTGCCAGAGTCAGGATTCTGCTGGAAAAAGGACCATCAAGATACAATATTTCTGAAGACTAGCAATTCCAGGAAAACACCTGGAAGTTCCTATTTCGCCAGAAGACGGAAGTAGCCAGAAGGAGAGGGCAAGGTGATCCATTAAGGGCCCACACCACCCCATGGCGTGGGCCAGCCCTAGGCCGCGCCACCAGGGGGTGTGGCTGCCCTGGCCCACCTCTTCCAGCGCCCCTTCACATATATCGTCTCCCCGAAAACCTAGGACTGGGGAGAGGATCGCAGAAAGACTCTGCTGCCTCTGCAGGGCAGAAAACACATAGAGAGAGAAAGCTCTCTGGCATGAACAAGTCTGCCAGGGAAATTCCTTCCCAGATGGGGGAAATAGTCGCCATCATCACCATCATCGAGCCGGGCTTCATCGAGATCATCATCATCATCACCATCGCCACCAGCACTTTCATCACCACGCTGTCATACTGTAACATCTTAGGGTGAATCTTGTCTAGTTCATAGGGGAAACTTTCTCAGTGTTGGTTACTACTTGTAGTTGATGCTATTGAGTGGAACCGTTGAATTAAGGTTTATATCCAGATTGTTATTCATCATTATTTCACCTCTGATCATGATCCATATGATGTCTTGTGGGTAGTTCGTTTAGTTCTTGTGGACATTGGAGAAGTCAAGATGTTAGTAGTGGAACTATGTTGAGTAATATTTAATAGTTTGATATTTATGTTGTGGTGCTATTTTACTAGTGCTGTCTTGTGAACATCGACTACATGATACTTCACCTTTATGGGCCTAGTAGAATGCATTGTGTATTTGGCTACTAAGTGTGGGGTTGCCGGAGCGACAGAAACCTAAACCCCCGTTAGGAAACCAGTGCACCAGGGAGTGTAGGATCTTAGAGCTGAAGGATGTGGTTAGATTTATCTTAATTACTTTCTTGTAGTTGCGGATGCTTGCAAGAGGTATAATCATAGGTATGTATTAGTCCAAGTTGGGGTAGTGCATTAGCATAGGTTCACCCCCATAACACCTATCAAACCAATGAAGATGAATCAACTGTATGAAGCGAAAGCACTTGATAGAAACTCCAATGTGTCCTCGGGAATGTTTGGTAATCATAAGTAACACAACCGGCTTGTCCTTTGCTCTAGAAAGGATTGGGCCACTCGCAGCAATTATTATTAATGTCTTTTATTTACTCATACTTTATTTATCTACATTATCAAATACCCCTAAAAACCTATTTGCTAGTATTTACACTGATTCCTTGATCAAAACTGCTTGTCAACACCTTCTGCTCCTCGTTGGGTTCAACACTCTTATTTATCGAAAGTACTACGATACACCTCCTATACTTGTGGGTCATCAAGACTATTTTTCTGGCGCCGTTGCCGGGGAGTGAAGCGCTATTGAAGAGTGGAATTGATAAAGGAAACTTCTACCGTGAGTATTGTTTTTATTTCTGTCTTTTATTTTATATTATTATGGAGAAGTCTCCATTTGGTTCCCTATTTGGGAATACTACTGCCACTGTTACGGTAGTAGATGAACCACTGCCTGCTCAATAGGATCCTTTTAAAATACCTATGAAAATTGTTGAACGTGATATGAATAACTGCTATTCAGGAGATGGAACTGTCCATCCCGGTGATCATTTGCTCTTTATACATGAATTATGCGAGTTGTTCAAGTGTGCAAGTATTTCATCAAGCCATGTTAAGAGGAAGCTATTCTCTTTATCACTAAAGGGCAGAGCTATGGAATGGTATAAGCTGCTGAAGAATGACCGATCTATTGGCTGGGAGGAAATTGTACCTCTCTTTAATTCTAAATTCTATCCTCCTAGTGAGATTCATAAAGATCATAATCAGATATATAATTTTTGGCCGCATTATGGAGATATTATTGCCCAAGCATGGGGGAGATTGAAGTCACTAATGCTCAAATGTCCCATTCATGAGCTTCCCAGTAATATTGTTATTAATAACTTCTATGCAAGGCTTTCTCTTCATGATAAGAATTTATTGGATGCTTCTTGTTCTGGATCATTTACACGTATGAAAGAAGAAGCTAAATGGGATCTTCTTGACCATATTCAGGAAAATACTAAGGATGGGAGAATGACAAAGGAAGAAAGTTAGGTATAAATTATGATTATGAATGCATTAAATCTTTTATGGGAACTGATGACTTTCATAATATTAGTGCTGTTTATGGTCTTGATTCTCAAATACTTGCCGATTGCTTTAAGGCCTTTGCCTCTTATGTTGATTTTCCAAAAAAGGAATGGAACAAGTACCATGCACCTTATAAAGATACTGTTAATTGTGTTCCCGCTAGAAATATTGAAGTTTGTAATGTTGATCGTATTTTGCATGAACCTTATTTTGAGAAAACACCTTCCCCTGCTAAGGTGAAGGAGCATTCTATGTTAACTAGTGTGATTAACAAAAGTGCAAAGAAAGCCTTAGAACCTGATGAACAAATAACTGTTAAACCTGCAGTAGCAATAGTAAAGGATCTTGTTACTAAAAATGTAGAAGATGGACACATTATCTTTTGTGAAGATGCTTCTAATATTGTTTCACATCCTAGTAGATCTAGGAAAACAAGTGTTCATGTGCTTTCTGTCAGGATAGGTGATCATTGCTATTATGGTGTGACGACCTCCAATTTGATACAAATTCGAAGTGCCCGTTATGTATTCCACCGCAATCCCAGAACCATTGTTGCAATATACATAACGTAGTTGGTACTCAGTTCCATAGTCATTACAATACGATGGTTCAAATACAATGGTCATATAGACCAAGTCATATTACAACACAATATAGCAGCGGAAATAACGTCTTCGGCCCATGCCTTCTCCCTACAGGCAATGGCGACTCACGGAGACGAGCTTAGTTCTGGTATTCTTCTTCATACCCTTCCTCCTGGTATTCCTCCCCATAGTCTGGCCAAGTTGATAGCCAGGGACACAGCCGTGAGTACATTGGATGCACTCGCAAACCATCTTATAAATGAAAAGATGAAGTAGATATGCAAGGTTGATATTGTGGACTAAGCACTAAGTTGATTTGCCAAAAGCTAGTTTTATTTCCCAAGAATGTTCGTTTATAGGAAAGAGATTTAGTTCTCTAAGTTCTATCTAAAGAGGGCTTCAAGTGTGTCAACAACATTTCAAGTCAAGTCATTCACCAAGTCACCATTGTCACTTTTAGTCCTGACAAAAGTCAAGTACAGCTCGCCAACCGTCCATGACCGCGGACGCGGCTATTCGAATAGTTTCAAAACCTCTGCAGAGGGGTACACTTTACCCACAAGATTCGATACATCTGCCGGGAGAAATCCACGGTTCGAGATACATAAAGTATGCGAGGTTCAGATAATCAAACAAACTCTTTCACTTGCTCATCCTAGTATAGGATCCTTCCCTAGAGCCCGGGATACGGAACCCCGCTCCGGCGCCTCTAGTTCTGCCCATCCCGGGTACCGGGTTAGTGGAATCCACCTGGTCCAGAAGTAACCGTTTCACGGTGTCCTTCCATGAAGCTTTGGTACAAGGCCTCCCATACTAAGATAAACAAGCTACGGATTAAGCCCCTTCCCATATAGGGGTAATGTGGTCGTACGGTATAATTGGCTCCCATAGTACATCACCCGTTGTCATTTGAGAAATAGATTTCATAGTTCTTAGTCAAGATTAATTTCTTTTATAAGGCCATCATGTAGAAGCAATCTCCCATTTCAAGTTTCAAGTTCAAGTCACCACCTTTCAAATGGGGTTCCTCCAGAGATAGCCTCAACTTTTATTAGCGACTAAGCAACTACATTGAGTGATAGTACTACTAAATAGGGTTGGATAAACTCAGCTTGATGCTCTTGATAATCAAGACATCAATATACTTCTATCATTCTACTCTAGCAATTCAGTCATGCAATTTACTTAAAACAGGTAGAATGCAATATTAAAACTAGGCATGGGGAGTATGAATCAAAAGATGGCTTGCCTTGGTTGGCAAGGTGTCCGGGGTTTTCTTCTTCTTCTTGATAATAATAATCCCCTCCAATATCCTCCTCGGCAACACTAGCGTCTAATAACGAATAAACACAAAGCACACCATCACTTCACCAAGCTAACAACACACCAAGCACACATCTTTGTTTGCTAACCAAAGCATTCATGTTGCATTTTTATGGTGTTGGATGGTAAGTCTTTCTTCTAAGTTTTTCTTCAAGTGTGCAAGCTAGATTCTTTACTAAGTGGCATAGGTGGTTCACTTGTGCAGCATTAGTATGGTTTTAGGGTTACTAAGACAAGTTCAAGTGGGATGGATCCACTAAGTGAATTGGCATTGAGGGCAATTAATTCTAAGTGGGCAATAGTGATCTATCATTTTATGTTACACAAATAGGATTGGATTAGGGTCCAATTGACCATACTAATAGGGTTTGGGGTAGATTAGTGTTGACTAACAGTAAGAGGGGTCATTAGTAAGTTCACATTTTAATTTTCATGATTTTTGATGGCTTAAATAATTTTCTAGAAATCTTTCATTATTAGACAAGCTATGGTCACACTATTCATAACTGATTTAATTATTAACTTATTTTGAATTCTAACTAGTTCTATTGTGTAGAGTATTTCATAAGCTTTCCAATGCATATTCATTTGCTAGATTTGGATTTGTAAAACTCTAGGAATTAAAGTTTGAAAATAGCATCTGAAAGTTATTTGAAATAAATAAAACGGGCGGGAAAAAGAATAAAAACGAACGGACCGAATTCGAAACGAGCTGGGCCCAATTCAGAACAAACCCGAACGGGCCGGCCCATACCGTTTCGCGCGGGGGAAAAAGAAATAAAATGGGAGCTGACAGGTGGGGTCGCGATGTCAGCTCACTTAACGATTCCCGAATCAGTAAGCTATCGTTGGATTAGAATCGGATGGCTCGCGTTCATCGTCTTCCTCAGCACGGGCGGGAGCTCACCTGCGAGCAGTGACGAATGTTCGACGGCGAGGGCGAGGCGTAGGGGATGCAGAACTCGTCGGCGACGTGCGGGATCGGCGGCGGTTCGTCTCCTCCTCCGATTCCCAGCAGCAGCTTGCCCCCAGGTGGTCGAACGCGGCGGCGCTCCGCTTGTCCAGTACCACTCCGGCGAGGCTGGCGATGGCGAGCTAGGGGAAACGAGGCTAAGCGAGTATGTCTGGGAGATAGCTGGGGACTAGGTGCGTTGCTTCGTTTGATCTGCGGGGCTTTTTATAGGCCGGAGCGACGAGGGCAAGCGCGGCCAGAAGCTCGTCTGCACGGGGGCCCTGGCGGCGTTTGAAGCTCGCTCCGGTCACGGCGGTCACGGGGGCGTGCTGGGAGGGTGCTGGTTCGGCCGCGGGGTGCTGTGGGTCTTCTCTGGCGCCTCCAAGCTGGTCGGCATCGTGCAGGGAAGAGGGTTGCTGGGAGGGGGCCCTGGGTGCGTTTCTCCTCCTCCCTCCTCTTCTCACGGCTTGGGTCGGGGATGGGGAAGCTGGGCTCGACCGTGGCGTCGTCCAGCCGCATGGCTACAGCACAGGAGCGAGCTAGAACAGTGCAGCACCAGTAAAACTTGATTTGATTTGATTTGCTTCTGCCAGTGTTCGACGAAATGCCCGCAAGAACTCAAAATTCGAATTTTCAAAATTTTCCACTTTGGGTGCTCATCATATTGGATAAGGTACCCAGTCATATTTTTGTTATGAAGAAAGGTTGAGTTTTGCAGAAATTTATATTTCAAATTTGGTATAGTACCTGTTTCAGATTCAAACTTTGGCTCAAGTTTGTGTGATGTTCCAGTTTGAAATTTGTGTAACTGCTTGTTGGTTGAGTTTGTCCATAACTTGGTTAAGCTCAACTAATAGGTCAAACATGAAGGTGAGCTGTAGATTGCTTAATCTAAGGGCTCAAAGTGGTGTAGTCACTAACAATTTCTAGATCATATTAACTTTATCTCTTTCTTTCTTATTTTTACTTCTGGTTTCTTTGCTTCCTGAAAATCTTCTCAATTGATTCTGTTGGTTCACTTAGAATTATCTAACCAATGCTCAATCAAAAATCACACACATAAAATCATAGAATACAAATAAAAGAAAATGCATGTATGCATACAATAATAGATAAAAAGTTTTATTTGGGTCCAAAATTTGGCACTTTATTTATTAAGAAGTGGATTACAATTTCTGAGTTGTTACAATCTTCCCCCCTTAAAAAGAATCTCGTCCCCGAGATTCACTAATTAAGAACTGAAAAGATTGGAAAACTCTTTCTGAAGGTAATCTTCTCGTTCCCAAGTGGCTTCCTCTTCGGTGTGATTACTCCACTGAACTTTCAGAAACTTGATACTTCGGGTTCGAGTGGTTCGATATGCTTCCTCGAGGATACGAATAGGCATTTCACGATAGGTCAAATCCTTGTTGATGTCCACCGAACGGTGATCAATGTTCTTGAAAATTTCTGGCTTCTCCGGCACTTCAAGACATTTCCGAAGTAAAGACACGTGAAAGACATCGTGTACTTCGGACAATTCCGGGGGCATTTCCAACTGATAAGACACTTCTCCTCTGCGGTCTAGTATCTTGAAGGGTCCAATATATCTTGGTGCAAGCTTTCCTTTTACTTGGAATCTTTGCATTCCCTTGAGAGGTGATACTCGGAGGTAAACGAAGTCTCCACTCTTGAAAGTTAATTATCTCCGTCTCTTGTCGGCATAACTCTTTTGTCTTGACTGGGCTGCCTTGAGATATTCACGAATCATGCGAACTTTCTCCTCGGCTTCTTGCAAAATATTTGGTCCAAAAATCTGACTGTCTCCGGTTTCTGACCAATTCAAAGGGGTACGACACTTTCTTCCATACAAAGCTTCAAATGGGGCCATTTGCAAACTGGCTTGATAACTGTTGTTGTAGGAAAACTCCGCGAAAGGTAGACAATCTTCCCACTTCGCTCCATAGGCTAGAACACAGGCTCTCAACATATCTTCAAGTATTTGATTCACTCTTTCAGTCTGTCCATCAGTCTGAGGGTGGTAAGCGGTGCTGAAAGCTAACTTGGTTCCCAAAGCTTGATGCAAACTTTTCCAAAATCTCGAGGTGAATTGAGTTCCTCGATCGGAAACTATGGTTTTGGGAACTCCATGTAAACTGACAATTCTGGATAAATACAGATCTGCTAGCTGTCCCGAGTTGTAAGTGGTCTTGACAGGAATAAAGTGGGCAACTTTGGTCAGTCTATCCACAATAACCCAAATAGAGTCATTGCCACGGCTAGACCTTGGAAATCCAGTGATGAAATCCATTCCAACAGATTCCCACTTCCATTCCGGAACTTGCAAAGGTTGCAGCAATCCGGCAGGACGTTGATGTTCAGCTTTGACTCTTTGACAAATATCACACCTAGAGATGAACGATGCAATCTCCCGCTTCATTCCATGCCACCAAAATTGTTCCTTCAGATCTTGGTACATCTTAGTTCCACCGGGGTGGATGGAGTAAGGTGTCTCATGGGCTTCCTTCATAATCACTACCTTCAATTCTGAATCAGCAGGCACACAAATACGTCCTTTATACCAAAGAACTCCCTGATCATCTTCCTCAAATCCTGGCACCTTACCGGAACTAATTCGGCGCTTAATTCCGTCAATACTCTCATTTCCCTTCTGGGCTTCTTTGATTTGGCTCATCAAGGTGGGTTGAAACTCAAGGTTGGCTAAGAATCCTTGACTGACTAGTTCCAATCCAAATTTTTCAAACTCTTGGTGTAGCATGGGTTGCTCTTCTTTGATCCTCATATTCAACGAACACGGCTTCCTACTCAACGCATCGGCCACTACGTTGGCCTTACCGGGGTGATAGTGAATTTCCAGATCATAATCCTTGATCAACTCTATCCATCTCCTTTGCCTCATGTTCAACTCCTTCTGGGTGAATATATACTTCAAACTCTTGTGATCAGTGTAGATCTCACAACGGTTGCCCATCAGATAATGCCTCCAAGGCTTCAAAGCTAGAACCACGGCTGCTAATTCTAGATCATGGGTTGGATAATTTTCTTCATGAGGTCGAAGCTGTCGAGAGAGGTAAGCTATGACCTTGCCTTCTTGCATCAATACGCAACCAAGTCCAAGTTTGGAAGCGTCGCAATAGACATCAAAGTTTTTGGTGATATCGGGCATGGTTAGGACGGGGGCGGTCACCAATCGCTTCTTGAGCTCTTGAAAACTCTCTTCACACTTAGGGGTCCATTCAAACTTCTTGTCCTTCTTCAACAATTGGGTCATTGGCCGGGCAATGCTGGAAAATCCTTCAACAAACTTGCGGTAATATCCCGCTAATCCGAGAAAACCTCTAACTTCAGTCTGAGTGGTAGGGGCTTCCCATTCCATGACTGATTTGATCTTCTTGGGGTCTACCGATATTCCTCCTGTTGATAGCACATGGCCTAAGAATCCAACTTCCTTCAACCAGAACTCACATTTACTAAACTTGGCATACAGCTGATGCTCTCTTAAGGTTTCTAAGATTAATCTCAAATGGGTTGCATGCTCTTCTTCGGATTTGGAGTAGATAAGAATGTCGTCAATGAAGACAACAACAAACTTATCCAAGAACTCCATAAAAACCTTATTCATGAGATTCATGAAATAAGCAGGGGCATTGGTTAATCCAAATGACATTACGGTGTACTCATACAATCCGTATCGGGTAGTGAAGGCTGTCTTGGGGATATCCGTTGCACGGATCTTCAGTTGGTGGTATCCGGTCCTAAGATCTATCTTCGAGAACACTCTGGCTCCAGTCAGTTGGTCAAACAAATCTTCAATCTTTGGGAGAGGGTACTTGTTCTTGATGGTCACATCGTTAAGCTTGCGATAATCAGTGCACAGTCGGCTAGAACCGTCACTTTTATCCACAAACAGAATAGGTGATCTCCAAGCAGAAGAACTTGGCTGAATCAATCCTTTGCTCAAAAGGTCATCCAATTGCTTCTTCAACTCAACTAATTCAGCTGGGTTCATACGATAGGGTCGTTGGGCTATTGATCCAGTTCCGGGGATAAGCTCAATGATAAACTCAATATCCCGATCCGGTGGCATTCCGGGTAGCTCATCGGGAAAAACATCCGGGTATTCACAGACGATGGGGCTTGCTCCAAAGTCGGTCCTGAGATACTCTTATGACATCTGGGGATTGGAATGGGTTTGACGGACACATGCTTCACGAAAACTCCATGGCTACTCCTCATGGTGATGGTCTTTTTGGCACAATCTATGATTCCTTGGTGTTGGGACATCCAATCCATACCTAAGACTACTTCCAATCCTTTGGTTCCTAACACAATCAAACTGGCTATGAATGAGATCCCATGGATTTCTATGGGCACTGCCAAACAGGTACAACTGGCTTTGGTTACTGACCCGGGAATTTGCACCGACATGACATCTTTCAAGGTTGTAGGTTGAAGTCCACTTTTATCAACGAATAATTGGGTAACAAATGAGTGTGAAGCTCCAGAATCAAACAGAACTCTTGCAAGAACTGAGTTAACAGGGAACATACCAAGCACGACGTCTGTTGCTTCCTGAGCTTCTTCAACATTCATGTGATTCAGACGGCCTTGAGAGCGAGGCTGGTTCCTTGGGGGATAGTTCTTGCCATTTCCCACACGGCGCTGTTGCTGAACAGGAGCAGCTGTCTTGGACGCATCATTTAGCTTCTTGGGGCACTCATTGGAGTAGTGCCCTTTAAGTCCACACTCATAACAGGTAATACCAGACTTGTCACTAGGCTTGGGTAACACAGGGGCACCATTTGGCCTTGGAGTATTGGTGTTGAAGTTGTTGCCACTTGGTCTTGGAGGTGCACGGTTGAAGTTGTTGCCGGGTGGACGGCTGGAATAGTTGGGACGTGGAGCAGGTGCAGACGGCCTCATTGGTCTAGGGGCGAAACCCATAGGTGCATTTCCCCTTGGCTTCTGCGAGTTGCTCGAGTTGCCTTGATACATCATACGACGCTTGCGGTTCTCGGTAGCTTGCTTGAGTTTGCCTTCCATCTGAATGGCAGAGTCAACCAATGACTCCAGGTCGGCAAAGTGAATGCTGACCAAGACACATTGCATCTCATCATGAAGTCCATCCAGAAACCTTTCTTGCTTCTTCTCAGTGGTGTTGGTGTCATTTGGGGCATACCTAGACAAGGTGAGGAACTTGTCACGGTAATCCACCACCGATAGGGAACCTTGCTTCAGATTTCTGAATTCATCTCTCATCCTTTTAACCAATCCCATAGGGACATGGGCTTTGCTAAACTTGCTCTTGAACTCTTCCCAAGGCATCACATACCCTGGGGCTTGCATTGCACAGGTGCTATCCCACCAAGCTCTTGCTGCTCCAGCAAGATAGTGGGTGGTGTACAAAACCTTCTCATTTTCACCAACTTCGGCGACTGCCAAATTGTTCTCCATGGTGCGAAGCCAGTCATCGGCATCTAAGGGCTCTTCAGACTTAGTGAATATAGGAGGGTTGGTGTTTTGGAAACTCCTTAACTTGGATCGGTGCTCTCCATTGCCATGGTTTTCTCCTTCACCATTACCATTGCCATTGTTGTGGTTCATTGCCATCTGGGTTAACTGCTGAAGAGTGGCCAAGTTGGCTTGGCGTTCAGCTCGGGCTGCTTCCCGGTCTTCCATGATCAACCTTAGCAATTCGGCTATTTCCGGGTTCGGGGGTGGTGGTGCTCGTGGCATCTGAAGATAAGTGGTGTAAGACAAGAGGGAAAAGCTAATTTGCTAAGATTTAAAGGTAACATGGATGATGCAATTTTTGTCTTACTAAGGCCTTAATAGCCAAATTCATATTTCATTCAACACTCATCAAACATATCATACATACGAGTTCACACATTACAAATGGTTCATACTAAACCATTGCGACTCGTCTACTAGAGAGGGGGATACAACTCACACCTACACGAAGTGAGAATAAAGTGGAACTCATAACTAGATAACACGTGGATCTCTGATCTAAACAGCGGGCTCCTCGGGGTCTTCCTCCTCATCACTCACAATGAATCCATTGTGCCCATCATCTTCTGGATCATCAAGGTCCTCCATGAAGTCATCCTCATCACTAATGAGGGCATTATCCTCCTTGCGGAGGTCAATGCCTTCCTCCTCACCAAGGTGATCCTCAAGACTCTCAATGTACTCAGTCAACTCCGCCACATTGGCCTTCAACTCCTCAAGGTTCTGTTCCTTCTCATCGCGCTGGCGACGAAGGCTCTTGCGCTCCTTCGCAAGAATCCTGATAGTGCTCCTCGCCTCCACCAGGGCGAAGTGCTCAAGGTTGGCCTTGGTACGGGCACGATCGGCCTCCTGCTGAGTGGAGTACAGCAAGAAGTCCATGTGATCGATGTAGGTACTCGGCTCATTCTGCCCGGGCATGTTTGCGGGACGTCCGTCCACATCACGCCGAGCAAAGTCCCTGAAGCGTCCTCCCTGAACCTCCTCAACATGCAGTCCGCACAAGCGGGCGTGCATCTCCTGCACCGCTCGGACCAAACCATCGGCCCAAGTGTTCTCCACAAGCTCAAACTTGATCCTTGGAGCACTCAAGTTTCCCTTCTTGCCACGGCAACTAGCTCGGATGAGCCACCGTAGCTCTCCGTCTGGGTGCTCATTGAGCACGGCTCCCTTGAACTCCGGATACAAACGATCCAAGAACAAGGTCAAGGTGGTGAGGTCGCGCTCGAAACAAAGGCTGCCACCATGGCCCAACTGGTACTGCTCAGTGAATACTGGGGCCATCTACAAAATTTTTGATTAGTTCAAGTTAGTGATCAACTCAAGTGTGCAAAATTTTAAGTAGGCAAAAGCTGAAGTATGTATAAAACTTTGCAACTAGAGAGGAAAGACTAAGAAATTTTGAAATCATTACTTATATCTTTGTTTTTATCAAGTGTTCATTTAACGCCCATTCTAACTAAGGTCTCCTATGGTCAGCCTAGGCTCTGATACCAACTTGTGACGACCTCAAATTTGATACAAATTCGAAGTGCCCGTTATGTATTCCACCGCAATCCCAGAACCATTGTTGCGATATACATAACGTAGTTGGTACTCAGTTCCATAGTCATTACAATACGATGGTTCAAATACAATGGTCATATAGACCAAGTCATATTACAACACAATATAGCAGCGGAAATAACGTCTTCGGCCCATGCCTTCTCCCTACAGGCAATGGCGACTCACGGAGACGAGCTTAGTTCTGGTATTCTTCTTCATACCCTTCCTCCTGGTATTCCTCCCCATAGTCTGGCCAAGTTGATAGCTAGGGACACAACCGTGAGTACATTGGATGCACTCGCAAACCATCTTATAAATGAAAAGATGAAGTAGATATGCAAGGTTGATATTGTGGACTAAGCACTAAGTTGATTTGCCAAAAGCTAGTTTTATTTCCCAAGAATGTTCGTTTATAGGAAAGAGATTTAGTTCTCTAAGTTCTATCTAAAGAGGGCTTCAAGTGTGTCAACAACATTTCAAGTCAAGTCATTCACCAAGTCACCATTGTCACTTTTAGTCCTGACAAAAGTCAAGTACAGCTCGCCAACCGTCCATGACCGCGGACGCGGCTATTCGAATAGTTTCAAAACCTCTGCAGAGGGGTACACTTTACCCACAAGATTCGATACATCTGCCAGGAGAAATCCACGGTTCGACATACACAAAGTATGCGAGGTTCAGATAATCAAACAAACTCTTTCACTTGCTCATCCTAGTATAGGATCCTTCCCTAGAGCCCGGGATACGGAACCCCGCTCCGGCGCCTCTAGTTCTGCCCATCCCGGGTACCGGGTTAGTGGAATCCACCTGGTCCAGAAGTAACCGTTTCACGGTGTCCTTCCATGAAGCTTTGGTACAAGGCCTCCCATACTAAGATAAACAAGCTACGGATTAAGCCCCTTCCCATATAGGGGTAATGTGGTCGTACGGTATAATTGGCTCCCATAGTACATCACCCGTTGTCATTTGAGAAATAGATTTCATAGTTCTTAGTCAAGATTAATTTCTTTTATAAGGCCATCATGTAGGAGCAATCTCCCATTTCAAGTTTCAAGTTCAAGTCACCACCTTTCAAATGGGGTTCCTCCAGAGATAGCCTCAACTTTTATTAGCGACTAAGCAACTACATTGAGTGATAGTACTACTAAATAGGGTTGGATAAACTCAGCTTGATGCTCTTGATAATCAAGACATCAATATACTTCTATCATTCTACTCTAGCAATTCAATCATGCAATCTTATATTTACTAATTGGAGGCACCGTTGGAGGCTCCATATTAATCCTAGACGTTATTAAATTATGTCCATCCAATTAACCGATGATGCCTCTAAAGCCGTTGGATGAAGTCCTTATCCTCCCACGCGACAAGGTGTCGGAATGAAGCGTGACTCCTATTTCCATGTCGTCCTTCCCCCATCACGCTAGGGCAATTAATCCAGCAGCCTTTTACAATTTCGTGGCGATCTCGCAGGCTCGCACAAGCGACTACGTTAATCCTGGTAATAATACAATTGTTGCACCTGGTGCAAGATCGATCCATAGAAAAAGTAGTCGTCGTCCTGTAGGCACATGCCCACGTGCGAGGCGGCCGACAGCAGTGGCCAATCGTGCAGGCTATATCGATCTGCTAAATAGTCAAGCTGATCTCAGGTACGTACTGCACTTCTTTCTCCTAATCAGATCCATAAGCTAATCAGATCCATAAGCTGCTCACGATGTTTATTGTCTGACGTGCTGATTTGAGCCATGCAGATCTCCCACTGATTGCTTGGTGTTATCCCCATGGTGCAAAGGTAAAGTTCCTCTCCATGGTTTACCCAGGTTAATTTATATAAGATTATTTTTCTTAATGGTGATACTCATGTCCTCCCTGTTGCATCCCTGCATACATTTTCCAAGCATTATCAGCACGTAGCTTGACCAATATATACGTAGGATGTTTGAACACCTCTAGATAAGAGTCATAACAATCTAGGAACTATGAAGATACAAGAATACTGTAAAAGGTCTCTAGAGGTAACGACCAATCAAATTAACACATCTTAGGTTGAGATAAAGAAAAATTAAACAAGGAGCTCAAGCCTTATACGTTTCTTCTTCTTCAGGCTAATAAGATTGATCTCAAGCTGGCATCAATTTGCAGGAGCCAGACAAAACTCGCTCATGTCGGACAGAATAAAACAGTGTTTTATTTATGTTGAAAGGAAATGCTCTGGAGAGGTGGACTAGGAAGAGCCTGCGCTTGGTGTACTCAAATCCATTTTATTCTTTCATCACTCAATAGTTTCTTAAATTAATCCATTGGCAATATTATTACGAAAAAAGTATATCTTAATAATAAAAATTGCAGGTTTTTAGTAATTATTGGTTGGCTGGTACAAATCCTCACATTTGATAGTGGTAACTTCGGAAGGACCTGGCTTGCGTATACGAATGATCAACGTCGGTAGGTTTGTTTATCAAATAATTGTTCATATACATCTACAGCTCATTACATTAAATTTAAGAATCAAAATCTATAACTTCTTCTTTTTTGGTACGGTATTAGTTTTGCAAGTTGATCCGAATTTGGTGTACATAGGGTATTTGACGCAGGTGCTCAGATCATAATTATATACAGCTTCCAGATAGGCCTCCTTAAGATAAATACTATTTTTTGTTGACTTTTGTGCATCTCAACTAATATTATTTTTCACCCATTTCAACATTATAATATAATCGTTCCAATCGATTATAGTTTTTGTTGTGGTATTGTATATGCAAATCATCCAATTTATCGACTTCAATTTGTAGCATCCAAATTTTTGTGGTTATTTCAAGCTCAAATGAAATTTTCCAGAAGGAATTATAACAGGTGTACCAACGTAGGTACCATGTGGACACGCAAGCAAGCAAGCAAAAGAGAGAACAAGCTCAATAGGTGTAAAATCTAGCCCATATTTTGTGGGTCGAAGTTATCTTTTTTATAGCTTTTATTGTTAAATTGAATAAATATTTGTAGAAACTTATGTACGAACGCAATTGATTTCTACACTATAGAGCTTACAACGGTCCGCGTGATGATATTTGACCTTTCCAGCCATGCTTTGTATATTTCTCTCTTACTATACTAATAAAAATACACTCCTTCAAAGTTTTTATGTTCAATCTAGAAAAGAGAGCATATATACCAAATAATTTGAAAGACACTCTTGGGCACTAGGTCGGACAACAGAAGCCTAATGGTGTGGTTCTGGTGTATATATGGTGATGGGTTAGCGTGTGATGAAGAAGTTTGTCCAAAATAATGTTGTGGTTCCGTTGTTCACTTTCCTAAGCAAGCCAAGCAACACACACATATAATCCTATGGCAAAATAAAAATTGCAGTACACCTTTTTTAAATATGTTGTACCCATCTGATATACTTACCAAAGTACTATTTGTCGCATAGATGTGTGTGTGTTGAAACAATTTTACATTTGTCGATTTCATTTGACCAGGATCACGCATATTACCATGTGATAAGGGAATTAATAAATATGTGAGCAGAAGGAGCTCTTCTTTCTTCAGTTTGTCATGATTTGCATATAAAGCATGCAAATCTACAATTGCATTCTTCATCACCTCTTATTTCAAATTTAGGTGTTTTGGAGGCATCAAGCATCCAAGCATACAGAATGTCTCTCTCATAATTTCTCACCATAGAGATGCCCAATAAAAACATCATAAATGTTACCCCGTGCGGATGCACGGGTTGATGACTAGTTTACTTAAAACAGGTAGAATGCAATATTAAAACTAGGCATGGGGAGTATGAATCAAAAGATGGCTTGCCTTGATTGGCAAGGTGTCCGGGGTTTTCTTCTTCTTCTTGATAATAATAATCCCCTCCAATATCCTCCTCGGCAACACTAGCGTCTAATAACGAATAAACACAAAGCACACCATCACTTCACCAAGCTAACAACACACCAAGCACACATCTTTGTTTGCTAACCAAAGCATTCATGTTGCATTTTTATGGTGTTGGATGGTAAGTCTTTCTTCTAAGTTTTTCTTCAAGTGTGCAAGCTAGATTCTTTACTAAGTGGCATAGGTGGTTCACTTGTGCAGCATTAGTATGGTTTTAGGGTTACTAAGACAAGTTCAAGTGGGATGGATCCACTAAGTGAATTGGCATTGAGGGCAATTAATTCTAAGTGGGCAATAGTGATCTATCATTTTATGTTACACAAATAGGATTGGATTAGGGTCCAATTGACCATACTAATAGGGTTTGGGGTAGATTAGTGTTGACTAACAGTAAGAGGGGTCATTAGTAAGTTCACATTTTAATTTTCATGATTTTTGATGGCTTAAATAATTTTCTAGAAATCTTTCATTATTAGACAAGCTATGGTCACACTATTCATAACTGATTTAATTCTTAACTTATTTTGAATTCTAACTAGTTCTATTGTGTAGAGTATTTCATAAGCTTTCCAATGCATATTCATTTGCTAGATTTGGATTTGTAAAACTCTAGGAATTAAAGTTTGAAAATAGCATCTGAAAGTTATTTGAAATAAATAAAACGGGCGGGAAAAAGAATAAAAATGAACGGACCGAATTCGAAATGAGCTGGGCCCAATTCAGAACAAACCCGAACGGGCCGGCCCATACCGTTTCGCGCGGGGGAAAAAGAAATAAAATGGGAGCTGACAGGTGGGGTCGCGATGTCAGCTCACTTAACGATTCCCGAATCGGTAAGCTATCGTTGGATTAGAATCGGACGGCTCGCGTTCATCGTCTTCCTCAGCACGGGCGGGAGCTCACCTGCGAGCAGTGACGAATGTTCGACGGCAAGGGCGAGGCGTAGGGGATGCAGAACTCGTCGGCGACGTGCGGGATCGGCGGCGGTTCGTCTCCTCCTCCGATTCCCAGCAGCAGCTTGCCCCCAGGTGGTCGAACGCGGCGGTGCTCCGCTTGTCCAGTACCACTCCGGCGAGGCTGGCGATGGCGAGCTAGGGCAAACGAGGCTAAGCGAGTATGTCTGGGAGATAGCTGGGGACTGGGTGCGTTGCTTCGTTTGATCTGCGGGGCTTTTTATAGGCCGGAGCGACGAGGGCAAGCGCGGCCAGAAGCTCGTCTGCACGGGGGCCCTGGCGGCGTTTGAAGCTCGCTCCGGTCACGGCGGTCACGGGGGCGTGCTGGGAGGGTGCTGGTTCGGCCGCGGGGTGCTGTGGGTCTTCTCTGGCGCCTCCAAGCTGGTCGGCATCGTGCAGGGAAGAGGGTTGCTGGGAGGGGGCCCTGGGTGCGTTTCTCCTCCTCCCTCCTCTTCTCACGGCTTGGGTCGGGGATGGGGAAGCTGGGCTCGACCGTGGCGTCGTCCAGCCGCATGGCTACAGCACAGGAGCGAGCTAGAACAGTGTAGCACCAGTAAAACTTGATTTGATTTGATTTGCTTCGGCCAGTGTTCGACGAAATGCCCGCAAGAACTCAAAATTCGAATTTTCAAAATTTTCCACTTTGGGTGCTCATCATATTGGATAAGGTACCCAGTCATATTTTTGTTATGAAGAAAGGTTGAGTTTTGCAGAAATTTATATTTCAAATTTGGTATAGTACCTGTTTCAGATTCAAACTTTGGCTCAAGTTTGTGTGATGTTCCAGTTTGAAATTTGTGTAACTGCTTGTTGGTTGATTTTGTCCATAACTTGGTTAAGCTCAACTAATAGGTCAAACATGAAGGTGAGCTGTAGATTGCTTAATCTAAGGGCTCAAAGTGGTGTAGTCACTAACAATTTCTAGATCATATTAACTTTATCTCTTTCTTTCTTATTTTTACTTCTGGTTTCTTTGCTTCCTGAAAATCTTCTCAATTGATTCTGTTGGTTCACTTAGAATTATCTAACCAATGCTCAATCAAAAATCACACACATAAAATCATAGAATACAAATAAAAGAAAATGCATGTATGCATACAATAATAGATAAAAAGTTTTATTTGGTCCAAAATTTGGCACTTTATTTATTAAGAAGTGGATTACAATTTCTGAGTTGTTACATATGGTTTATGCGATATTGGTGCAAGTTCGAGTGCTATTCCTTATGAGCTTTACAGAGAAATCATACATGAAATTGGTTCTTGTGAACTTGAAGAAATTGATGTGGTTATTCAGCTTGCTAACAGAGAAACTATCTCTCCAATTGGTATTGTTAAAGATGTGGAAGTTCTATGCGGTAAGACTAAATATCCTGCTAATTTTCTAGTACTTGGTTGAGCTACTAGTAAAACTTGTCCTATCATTTTTGGTAGACCTTTCTTGAACACTTGTGGCGCTATTATAGGTTTATAAGAAGGAGAAAATTTTGACTAAATTTGATGGAGAGTCTTATGAGTATAATTTTTTCCAAGTTTACCAAAGCTCCTTATGAAACTGAATTGCCTAATGAGGATTTTAGAGTTGAACAACTTGCCTCTATTGCTCTTGCTCCTAACGATGCTTTGCAGCAATATATGGAGAACCACGAAAGTGAGATCTTTATGGAAGAGAGAAATGAGATTGACGAGATTATTCTTCATCAACCAAAGATGCTTAGACATAATTTACCTGTGGAAGACATGGGTACCACATTACCACCCAAGGAAGATCATGTTTTCGATTTAAAACCTTTACCTGATGATCTTAAATATCCTGTTATTATTAGTTCTAAACTTTCAGGGAAGGAACAAGAAAGGTTATTAGAAATATTGAGGAAACACCGAGGAGCTATTGGATATACTCTTGGTGATTTAAAAGGGATTTCCCCTACTATATGTCAGCATGCTATTAATATGGAGCCAGATGCAAAGCCAGTTGTTGAACATCAATACCGTTTAATTCCTAAGATGAAGGAAGTGGTAAGAAATGAGGTATTGAAACTCCTTGATGCTGGTATTATTTATCCTATTGCTGATAGTAGATGGGTTAGTCATGTGCATTGTGTCCCTAAGAAAGGAGGAATTATTGTTGTGCCTAATGAAAATAATGAGCTTATTCCTCAAAGAGTAGTAGTTGGTTATAGGATGTGCATCGATTTTAGAAAGGCCAACAAGGTTACTAAGAAAGATCATTATCCTTTACCGTTTATAGATCAAATGTTAGAGAGATTATCTAAGAAAACTCATTTTTGTTTTCTTGATGGTTATTCTGGTTTCTCTCAAATTGCTATTAAAAATAAAGATCAAGAGAAAACCACTTTTACTTGTCCTTATGGAACCTATGCTTATAGACGTATGCCTTTTGGTTTGTGTAATGCTCCTGCTACGTTTCAAAGATGCATGTCTGCTATTTTTCATGGATTTTGTGAAGAAATTGTGGAGGTATTCATGGACGATTTCTCCGTCTATGGAACTTCTTTTGATAACTGTTTGCACAATCTTGATAAAGTTTTGCAAAGATGTGAGGAAACTAATCTTGTTCTTAATTGGGAGAAATGCCACTTTATGGTGAATGAAGAAATTGTTCTTGGACATAAAATTTCTAAAAGAGGTATTGAAGTTGACAGAGCAAAAGTTGAAGCAATTGAGAAAATGCCCTGTCTTAGGGATGTTAAAAGTATTCGTAGTATTCTTGGTCATGCTGGTTTCTATAGGAGGTTTATTAAAGATTTCTCTAAAATTTCAAAGCCTCTTACTAATCTTCTTCAAAAAGATGTACCTTTTTTTTTTGATGATGATTTTAAGGAAGCTTTCGAAATTCTTAAGAAGGCTTTAATTACTACTTCTATTATCCAACCACCTAATTAGAACTTACCCTTTGAAATTATGTGTGATGCTAGTGATTTTGCTGTAGGTGCTGTTCTTGGACAGCGAGTAGATAAGAAGTTGAATGTTATTCATTATGCTAGTAAGACTCTTGATTCTGCTCAAAAGAATTATGCTACTACTAAAAAAGAGTTCCTAGCCGTTGTCTTTGCTTGTGATAAGTTTAGACCTTATATTGTTGATTCGAAAGTTACTATTCATACTAATCACACTGCTATTAAGTATCTTATGGAAAAGAAAGATGCTAAGCCTAGGATTTTTAGATGGGTGTTGCTTTTACAAGAGTTTGATTTGCATATTGTAGATAGGAAAGGTGCTAAAAATCCTGTTGCTGATAATTTGTTTAGATTGGAAAACATTTCTTATGATCCTATTCATGTTAATGATAGTTTTCCAAATGAACAGTTGGCTGCAATAAAGGTGACCTCGCGAGAGAGTCCTTGGTATGCTGATTATGCTAACTTTATTGTTTCCAAGTATTTGCCTCCAACCTTTACAGCTCAGCAGAGAAGGAAATTCTTTTATGACTTGAGGCATTATTTTTGGGATGACCCACATTTATATAAAGAAGGAGTGGATGGTATTATGCGAAGATGTGTTCCAGAATATGAACAACTAGAGATATTGAGGAAATGTCATGGTAGTGCTTATGGAGGACATCATGCTGGAGATAGAACTGCACAAAAGGTTCTACAATCAGGTTTTTATTGGCCTACCCTTTTTAAAGATGCAAGAATATTTATTTTATCTTGTGATGAATGTCAAAGAGTTGGTAATATTTCTAGACGTAATGAAATGCCTATGAATTATTCTCTTGTCATTGAACCATTTGATTGTTGGGGATTTGACTTTATGGGTCCTGTTCCTCCTTCAGAAGGTTATACTCATATACATGTTGTTGTTGATTATGTTACTAAGTGGGTAGAAGCTATACCTACAAAGAGTGTTGATGGTGAGACCTTGTTAAAAATGCTTAAGGATGTTATTTTTCATAGGTTTGGTGTGCCTAGATATATTATGACTGATGGATGTTCTCATTTTATTCATGGTGGTTTTAGGAAGACCCTTGCTAGATATGATGTTAATCATAGATTTGCTTCAGCTTATCATTCCCAAACTAGTGGGCAAGTAGAGTTATCAAATAGAGAGATCAAGTCTATCTTGCAGAAGACTGTAAATAGATCTAGGAAAAATTGGGCTAGTAAGTTAAATGATGCTTTATGGGCTTATAGAACTGCTTATAAGAACCCCATGGGCATGTCTCCTTACAAAATGGTTTATGGAAAAGCTTGTCACTTGCCTTTAGAATTAGAACACAAAGTTTTTTGGGCGGTGAAAGAGCTTAATAGAGATTTTAAGCTTGCTGGTAAGAAAAGGTTGCTTGACTTGAGTTCTTAGATGAATGGAGAAGTGAAGACTATGAAAATGCTAGACTCTTTGAAGACAAAGTTAAGAAGTGGCATGATAGGAGAATTCTTAAGAGAGAATTCCATGTTGGCGAGAAAGTTCTATTGTATAGGTCTCGTCTCAGATTTTTTGCAAGAAAATTACTCTCGAAATGGGAAGGACCCTTTATTATTGAAGAGGTGTATCATTCAGGTGCGATAAAGATTGCTTCGCTTAAAGATAACACTACGCAAGTGGTGAATGGGCAAAGACTCAAGCATTATATTTCTGGAGATTCTTATAATGAAGATATAGATATTATTCAAGTGGTGACTTCGGAAGAATTCATCAAAGAACAACTGCAGGAAACTGCAGAGTCTGTTTCCGAATAGATAACAATTCTAGTCAGAAAAGGTTTGCATTAAACTTTTCTATTTATACTTTTGTTGTTTTTATTAAATATGAAAAATTACGAGACGAAAACGGGTGTGAAATGGTGCCCGGAGGCACCACACCACCCCATGGCGCGGGCCCCCTGCTGGCTACGCTGCCTGGTGGTGTGGTCGCCTCAGAGTTTGTTTCCGTCCCAGTTTCATCCTGTGCCTTTCCTTTTGTTGCTAAACTTTCGCCCATATAATCCCCCGGAGTCCCCGAGGTCTGTATATCATTTTCTCGTTGTGTTTTTGTTTCGATCTGTTTCTGTCAAGAGCTGTTCTCAGTTTTAGAGGCACCATGGCCTCCGCCAACAATGACAAGGAGAAGACGCCTTCAGAAGATGATCATCAAAACCCCAAGCTGAAGGAGGAGGTCAAGAGTGAAGCCGAAGAAGAAATAGAAGAAGACCAGCGTCCGTGCCCTCACGCCATCGTTGCAAGCATTGGGGTGGTGACAAACCCTAACAAGTTCAAGAAGGCGGCGTGGATAAGCACTGGAGGGAATGTTCCACGCCACTTCTTAGCTCCAAGGACATCTTCTTCAGCAACAACCCTTTCCATACTCTAATACATGAACATCAATTCCAAAGGGTGCCTAAAGCAAAATCACCCTCTAGTTGGGATATAGATTATTCTAACAGTGCAGAGAAAGAAAGCTTTAAGCGTGAAGAAGAGTGGGGAAATAATTCCAAGAGCTGGGATTTGCAGTCTGACAGGTTCATTAACCATATTGAGCACAATATGGAGTTGATTCGTAATCTTACCTACAAGATTGATGAGTTGAAGGAGCTGATTGAGAAGCTTATTAAAGATGCACCACCACCATCGAAGGAGTAATTCGTCATTGGTATTGGCATCCCCTTGGCTTGTTCCAAGCTTGGGGGAGTGCCACGGTATCACATTATTACCTTTTACCCATTTATTTTTCAGTATAGTAATATCATGAGTAGAGAAGTTATCGTATAGGATAGTTTGCAGTGTGGAAGTATCTCTCCTTTAGTTGGTTATCTATGTATCCCTTGGTGTGAGTTGCGGTTATGAAATATTAATGAGAAGTCTTATCATTTACTTTCTGCACACTTTATTTTAGTTTGCATTTTTTGTTATATGATTAATCTTGTTGACTAGTATTGGCATCACTTTGGGAGCATCAGTAAATCTAGTTGGTTATGG
Organism: Dactylis glomerata; assembly: GCA_007115705.1. Lineage (NCBI taxonomy): Eukaryota > Viridiplantae > Streptophyta > Magnoliopsida > Poales > Poaceae > Dactylis > Dactylis glomerata. Next base: position 1,133,499 of record QXEO01000519.1, read on the forward strand.
CAAACTTAGCAGTGGTCAGTAGCAATAATACTTTGAGGCTTGAGTAGAAAAGAGGGAAATACATGTAGATACATTATTTCATTATTTTTCTTTCTTGATTGGCTCATAAGCTTAGTATTCTCAAGTTAAGATCATTTGTACTTCCAAGGAAGATTGCATGATTGTTTTCTATCACATGTATGTTTGTTTGTTTCACTCAACTCTTATGCTTGCTACCCAGCCTTGCTAGCCAAAAACCTGTACTGAGAGGAATACTTCTCGTGCATCCAACTCCTAGAAACCAAGTTACTCCAAAGAGTCCACTATAAATTCCTATGCATGGCATTTCAAGCCATTTCAAGTAAATTTTCATGTGCTACCTTTCAAAACCTTCAAATACTTCTCATTTTGTGACACTGTTTGTAGCTCATGAGGACGTAGTGGTTGGGTTTGCTATCTTCCATACTAAATTAAGTACCCTTAGACTTGCATGCTTCATCTGCTCGTCACTAATTTTGCAAGGGAGCTGGTCAGACCATTATAACTTCAAAAAGAAAAAATAAAAGAAAAGAAAAAGGCACTCCTCCTTGGTATGAGAAAGTTGGTGGGCTCCCGAAGGATTCGGTTAGCCATGGTTTGTGAAAGGAAAGGTGGGGAGGAGTGCCAATCTATAAAAAGTGCATGTAAATGCCTTTATCAATAATTTAGAACCGCTCTCAACTTGTTTAGTATGGAAGATAGCAAGAACTCCGTTGCCATTAGTTGACATGAACAACCACCTCTCAAAACAGTTTTTATCTCTGTTTTACAAATGAAAAGCTCTAGCACATGTCAAATCCATGCTTCCCTCTGCGAAGGGCCTATCTTTTTTACTTTTATGTTGAGTCAACCTATTCCTCTCTATCTCAAGCAAGCATTTGAGTTGTTGTGATCCAACCATCCATATGTTGATTTTTGCAATCATGTCTTTTATCCTTCCTTGTTTAGTACAATGCTTTTATCTGAATGAATATATCTTTGAAAGCTATCAATGACCGTAAAGAGATTGTTATGATTGAGCATGTCATTTTTGCAATATAAGCTCTGATATAAAGGCTCTGAATGAAATATAAGTACAATCTGTTTATTGTTCTCTGACCAAGAACAAAGGTTTGCCATCACCAATCATGATTTACCTTGAGCACCTTTATTGTGATCCCCTTTGCTCATTGCAAGTTAAATTTTATAAAGGGAAGTTGCTATCTATTATGACTTGTGTATTGGTAAGTGTGATGCTTCTTGTCCGTGTTTTGTTTATCGACACTTCACTCCATAAACATGTGGTCATGTTTACTAAGTTTAGTTTTTGCTTGGGGACAAGCGAGGTCTAAGCTTGGGGGGTTGATACATCCATTTTGCATCACTATTTTATATCATAATTTACTGTTATTGATTGATATATTTCATATTTAGAGATGATACTTATGTTATTTCCTCTATTTTGCATGTTTGATGATTATTGGAGAGGATCGCAGAAAGACTCCGCCGCCTCTACAGGGCGGAAAACACACACAGAGAGAAAGCTCTCCGGCAGGTAGAAATCTAGTGGGGAAATTCCTTCCCGGAGGGGGGAAATCGTTGCCATCATCAAAGTCATCGAGCTGGGCTTCATCGGGATCATCACCATCATCACCATTGCCACCAGCACCTTCATCACCATCATCACCATGCCGTCCCACTGTAACATGTTGGGGTGAATCTTGTCTAGTTCATAGGGGAAAGTTTCCCGGTGTTGATTACTACTTGTAGTTGATGCTATTGAGTGGAACCATTGAGTTAAGGTTTATGTCCAGATTGTTTTTCATCATTATTTCACCTCTGATCATGATCCTTATGATGTCTTGTGAGTAGTTCGTTTAGTTCTTGAGGACATGGGAGAAGGCAAGATGTTAGTAGTGGAACTATGTTGAGTAATATTTAATGGTTTGATATTTATGTTGTGGTGCTATTTTACTACTGGTGTCATGTGAACATCGACTACATGATACTTCACCTTTATGGGCCTACTAGAATACATTGTGTATTTCGCTACTAATTGTGGGGTTGCCAGAGCGACAGAAATGTAAACCCCCTTTAGGAAACCAGTGCACCAGGGAGTGTAGCATCTCAGAGTTTAAGGCTGTGGTTAGATTTATCTTAATTACTTTCTTGTAATTGCGGATGCTTGCAAGAGGTATAATCACAAGTATGTATTAGTCCAAGTTGGGGTAGTGCATTAGCATAGGTTCACCCCCATAACACCTATCAAACCAATGAAGATTAATCAACTGTATGAAGCAAAAGAACTTGACAAAAATTCCCGTGTGTCCTCGGGAACGTTTGGTAATCATAAGTAACACAACCGGCTTGTCCTTTTCTCTAGAAAGGATTGGGCCACTTGCAGCAATTATTATTACTGTCTTTTATTTACCTGTACTTTATTTATCTGCATTATCAAATACCCCTGAAAACCCATTTGCTAGTATTTACAGTGATTCCTTGATCAAAACTGCTTGTTAACACCTTCTGCTCCTCGTTGGGTCCGACACTCTTATTTATCAAAAGTACTACGATACACCCCCTACACTTGTGGGTCATCAAGCATCAAAAATTATAGATACATTTGCAACATATCAAACACTTCTTGCATCTTTGGTGTTTGGAGGTTTTACCAGTTTGTCTTCGAAGAGAGGTCAAACCTTTCATCATTTGGTTTTATTCTCCTTGGTTGTACTATGATGTTTCTTTGCATAAAGTTGCAGAGCTTGTTATTGTGATTCCAACGAGCCCAAGATCATCGAAAACGGAGTCTAGGTGCTCAAGTTATTGCCGTTTTCGTTTTGGTGTTTCTGCCAATTTCACGGGGGGGGGGGGGGGCTTTAGCCGGCCTAGGGCCGGAATAGCTGGATCGGCGCAAACGATTGCCTCTCTGTTTTAGTCCAGATTTTTTTCCAGAAATAGCTGGTCTGGCCAGCTATAGCCGGTCTTAAGTCCGGCTTTAGCCGGTCTAAATGGCTGTAACGGTCAGATTTCATGGGGGGGCCTATAAAAGGCCCCCTTCTTCCTCCTTGGGCTGGTTAGCTTGTTTTCCCCCTCTCTCTCCCACCATTGTTGACCTTGGAATGCTTGCCCTTCTCTCCATTCCTCCCATGATTCTTGCATCTTTTTAAGGGAAAAGAGAGAGGAGATCTAGACCTACATTTCCACCAATCAGTTTCTCCTCTAAGTGAGGGGAACCTATTGGATCTTGATCTTGGAGTTCTTTGTGGATTTCCTTTGTTCTTCCTCTCATATCTTTTCATAGCATTAGTTGCTTTGGTGAGATTTGTGTGAGAAGTATTTGAGCACATTGTGTGCTCTTGCCATTGCATAGGTTGCATCAGTTTGAGTTCTCCCTGGAGATTCGAGTAAGTGAAAGTTTGTGAGCTTATTACTCTTGGGTTCTTGGAACCCTAGACGACTTTGTAGCTTTGTGGGGCCTTTGTGTATATTCTTGGGAGCCTCCAATTAAGTTATGGATGCGTGCCCCAAGCTTTGTGTAAAGGCCTGGTTCTGCCTTGAGGAACCCCTTAGTGGAAGACTGAGCTAGGACTTTGTGGCGCAAGCTCACACTGCAGAAGAGGGTGAGGCCTTTCTGGCGTTGGTTAGGCATTTGTGGCGATACCACACCCCTCCAACGAGACGAACTCGGGAATACATCATCGTCTCTGCGTGCCTTGGTTATTTCCTGTAGCCGAGCTCTTTACTTATTCACTTTACATTGTGATAGCCTTCGTGCTTGAAGTCATATATCTTGCTATCACCTTGTTCACTAGTAGGGAAAACCTCATCTGTGGCGCAGCAATATATGTATTCTGTGGCGCATGGGTGGTGCTCCACAGAATCTTCGCCACAAAAATAAGCATTCTGTGGCGCACCAGTACATGCGCCACAGAAATAGACATTCTGTGGCGCACCAGTTCATATGCGCCACAGAAATAAGGCATTCTGTGGCGCATGAGTACTAGGTGCGCCACAGAAATAGGTGCGCTACAGAAAATTCAAAAAAAATCAAAAAAATTTAAAAATCGAAAAAAATATTATTATTTTTTGAAAATCATAAAAATCGAAATAATGTGAAAAAACTATTTTATTTCAATTTTTTTAGGATTTTATCACATGAGGAACATATTCAAATCACACCGAATTTCTTGACTTCCCGCTAGGTTACCCATCTTTAGACTACTCCGGGCTCAGCACGCTTAACTTCTCCATTCTATGTGCATGAGCTATCCCTAACCTACCCAAGTTCTTATTGATATTACTATCATATCAATCCTCTTAAGGCCTATGTGTGCTTGTGTGTGTATGTGCGTATATGTGTATATATATTATGTATATATGTGTATATGTGTATATGTGTGTGTATATGTGTATATATGTCCGCGTATATATGTGTGTATGTGTGTGCATGTGTGAATATATATGTGTGTATATGTACGTATATGTGCATATATGTGTGTATATGTGCGTATATGTGTGTGTATGTCCACGTACATGTGCATATATGTGTGTGTATGTCCACGTATATGTGCGTATATGTGTATGTATGTCCGCGTATATGTGCATATATGTGCGTATATGTGTATGTATATGTGCGTATATGTGTGTATATGTGTGTATGTGTGTGTATATGTGTGCATGTGTGCATATATATGTGTTTATATGTGCGTATATGTGCATATATGTGTGTGTATGTGTGCGTATATGTATGTATATATGTGTGTATGTATGCGTATATGTGCATATATGTGTGTGTATGTGTGCATATATGTGTGTGTATGTGTGTATATGTGTGTGTATATGTGTGTATATGTGTGTGTATATGTGTGTATATGTGTGTGTATATGTGTGTATATGTGTGTGTATATGTGTGTATATATCTGCATGTGTGTATATGTATGTGTATATGTGTGTGTATATGTGTGTGTATATGTGTGTATATATCTGCATGTGTGCTATATGTGTGTATATAACTAATCCAAAAGTTTAATCCAATATAAATTTTGATCTAAAAATAAAAATTTAAAAAAAATTGAAAATATAAAAGTGCAAAAAAGTCTATTTTCCCTTTTGAATTTTGAGATTCTAAAATTTGTCGAAACGACCGTAGGTTGTTGAATTCGGATGTAACTTTTCGTGTAGATACTTCTTGTACCACTAAGCATACTATCAAAAAGACATCAAGCATGACATGCAAAAGCCTAGGCCGCAGTCTACACAAGCTCCTTCTTGTACCACTTTTTTGCATAAAGCTTTTTCTCTTTTCCAACACCATTCAAACTTTTTATAAACACCTCTTTTGATGAAAACCAATATAGACTAGAGGCAAAAATACACCTTGATGAAAAGATATAACAAGATCTGAACACAAATCAAGGCGAAAATCGAAAGCTAAACATAGTTCTAGAAAAAAAGAACACTCGTTGAAATTATAAGAATGAAAAACGGAGTTTTCTTGGCAAATGAAAAGCAAGGCAACTTCTCCAAAAGAAATTTGTTGGGGTCCAACCATTTATTGCAGCAAACAAAACTAAACAAAACTGAAAACTAAAAACAACTGATGCTCCAAAAAAAACGCATAATGCATGAAGCAATAAAAATATAGTGTGTTGAAAGGTGACCTGATTTTTGCCGATGAAGAAGGGGTGCCTCGGGGGCATCCCCAAGCTTTGACGCTTGTACTTCTTGGATATTTCTTGTGGTGATGCATGGGCATCCCCAAGCTTGAGCTTTTGTCCATTCTTCAACTCATCTCATCACTCTCCGATCCCTACACTTGAAAACTTCCTTCATACAAAACTAAACACAAATTTATTAGCAACATTAGTGTAAGCATAATATAGAATCAACCCTTTTTTCTTCAGTTTTCAACTCAAAACCACCACATATAAAGTATATACTACTGTAGCAACTTCCCCAAAAGTTCCGTGATCAAAATAAATAAAAAAGAAAGCGATAAAGCGGCAAACACAAATATTGGCAGAAATCTATCAAAACAGAACAGCTGACAAAGGTCGAATTTTTAGAGGGTTTTCTGTTGCTCAAATAAAAAAGTGTTCAACTAATGAAAGTTTGGATATAACCTGGGGCATATGCACAAGAAATCTCAGGTTCAAAAGATATACAGAGAATTTTTACGAATTTTTATGGTGCAGCACCGAAAACAGTTTCAGGACAGCAACATCCCCAAATCTTACCTCACTCAAATTAGAGGCTTCTCTTGGCACAACAATGAAATAAAAAGGATAAGGAGAGGTTATTACTGTCGGGGGGATGACCCCCAGTAGGGTCAAGAGACTAGAAAGAGGCCTGGTCTATGGTTGACTTTATGACGGGTTATCGAGGAAGGGCCTGGCCGGAACATAAAGAGCATCGGCTAGGCCGGCATATGTGTGAATCCCGGCTGATACTTGGATATGCCGGATTAACCGGAATACTGACTGAGGAGTGCCGGCATATACTCAGATATGCCGGCCTATCTATTTTGATGTGTTGTGCAGGAACGGGGAGGCCGGATTACGCGACCTTCATAGGTCGTTGGTCCGGCATATATGTCCAGGATATGGCCAACGGTCATATCCGGGATACTTAAGTCAACCAAGGTGTCACATCGCTACAATCAAGGAAGAAAACATCCAAGCATGGTAGCAGGGTATGATGGCAGGGTGCACAGTGGAGGTTACCTACCCTCACTGTGCACAAGTACAAGCTTACCTCAGTGTGGTAAGGTCACAGTCCTGGAAGTACAAGGTACAGCAAGGTGAGTCCCATCGAGAGCAATCAGGGAGAAAGTCATGGGCGTCTGCCCTCGACAGCAAGTCCTGTTTGGAGTGTAGTCGGTGTCTCCTGGTCTCCTATGACCGTTGTAACCCTGGCCACCACTATATAAGGTGGCACAAGGAGTCCTAGCAAAGGGTTGGAGGTTTGTTGGTGACTGAGTATTCCTACACTTAGCAGTTCATCGTCCTCCTCTAGCAGAGAGCTTGGAAGCACCAGTGTTGTATACTCCATCGATCCAAATATATAAAGCAAGTAGAGCAGGAGTAGGGGTGTTATCTCCTTACGAGAGCCCCAAACCTGGGTAGATCTGTGTTCCTTTCTGTCGGGCTCTTTAGCTCGTTTCCCTCTCCCGAATCCTCCAGCATCTAGTCGGCCCCCATTTAAGCCATCCTATGGCATATGTTGTTTCACCACGACGACATTTGGCGCCCACCGTGGGGCACTTCGATATGCTGGGCGGAGTGTTCATTCGGACGGGGTCTATGATAGCAGTTTCGGGAGTGCGCGTGGTCTCTGGCCTCGTCCAGAGGCTAGGCTCGCTCAGCTTCGTCAGTGACAACGCCGGATGTCTCGGTGGCCGGCCGTTCCCCAGGGATGGCCGGATTATGTCTTTCAGTTCCCACGAGGTGTACGTGGGGACTGAGAGAGTTTGCAGGGAAAAGGTGCTGGTGGCGTCGGATCCTCCGTCACACCGGTTGGCTCACGCTGGGCGTAGCGCTCGCTCAGTAGAGTCGGCCGAGGTGATGATGGCCGGCACATCAGCGCTGCCGGCAGACGGTGCCGGCAAGACCGCAGCTGCAGCAGGAGATACACCCCCGGAGCCGCCGAAGGCCAAGAGGTCGGCACGTCCTCCGTTGGAGCGTGTCGAGAACCTGGCCGGCACTTCCGCTGTGCCGGCAAAAGGTCAGGTGCTTCTTCCCGTCATCGAGCGACTTCTTGAGCCGGTGCGATCCGGCGATGATCCGGAGCAGACAAGGGAGGTCCTGGAAGGATCTCGTCAGGCCCTCGTCGACGAGGCCCTGGCCATGCATCAGGAGCGCGAACGGTTTAACCGGCAACTCCGTGAGTATGAGGCAGCCCAAGGTTTTACTCCTGTGGTAACCCGGCCTAGCCGGATAGATGAGGTTAGAACTAGAGGTAGAGATCTTAATACTGAGCTAGGAAAAGATACTAGAGCTAAGAGTCATACTGCAACTAGTACTGTGCCTAAGGTAATTTATAGCTCTCCAGTGAAGAACCTTAGAGCAGCAGTAGAGGTAGCTAAGGACTTATCTAATCTGTCCGGCGAAGCACTGCATGAGCAGCAAGCCCGGCTTAACCATCTTTTGTCTGAAGCCAGTAAGCAGCAGGAGGCCTTTAAGAAGGCAAACCCAGGTGCCGGGGCATCCCAGTACATTGCGTCGGTAGGAGGTGCCGGCGCAAGGTCAAGAGGCGAGGCTTCGTCCCCGCATCCGAGCGCCCGGCGTGCCGGAAGTGTGACCTCTGGCCGCCGGGACAAGCAGATACAAGTGTATGATCCGGCAATTGCCGGAAAGCAGGCAATAGTTCAGAAGAGTGCCGGCCAAGCCGACAGATATGTCGCCGGCAAGAATGCTGGCCAGAATGTGCCGGCCGGGCAAGGAGCAGCTTCGGCTAGAGGTGGCCGGAGTAACAGTGCAGCCCGGCGTCAGCAGCAGGGCGCCGGAGGAGCGGCGCAGCAGCAAGGTGCAGGTCAACCGGGACATCGAGAGGATGATGGGAATTCCGCCCTGGTCAGGGCGGGATATCAGCAGCAGCATCAGCAAGGCCGGCATAGTGAGCAGCACCAGCCGGAGCAGCAGCAGGAAAAAATGATCGCGGGCCCAATTGCGTCCCGGCTAGGACCTCGGTCCTTAGCAGCAAGTGATGCGCGCTTCAAGCTGGACAGGATTCACCAATCGGAGTTGGTGGAAAGGCAGGGAGCTCCGGGTCCTATGTGCTTTGGACCCCGGATTATGGGTGAGCCGGTACCTTACTACTTCCAGCTCGCGCGTGGCGCGAGGGCATACAACGGCAGTACCAAGCCGGAAGATTGGTTGGAGGATTACTCCACCGCAGTGAACATTGCCGGAGGAAACCCAACTCCAAGATCAAGATCCAATGGTTCCCCTCACTTAGAGGAGAAATTGATTGGTGGAAATTAGTCTAGATCTCCTCTCTCTTTTCCCTAAAAGATGCAAGAATCATGGAGGGATGTGAGAGAAGGCAAGCATTCCAAGGTCAACAATGGAGGAGAGGAGAAAAAGCACCAGCCCAAGGAGGAAGAAGGGGGCCTTTTATAGGCCCCCATGAAAACTAGCCGTTGCCACTAGCCGGAGTCTCGGCTGAGCCGGATCCGCCTAAGGACCAGCCGGAGCTATGCCGGATCTCGGTGCCCCGTCATTGGCTCAGGACGGACTAAGCAGAGGCAGGCGAGTTGGCGCCGAGACTATTGCCGCTCGGGCCGGCTAGACCCCCCCGTGAAATGGCAGAACACCAAACGAAAACGACATAACTTGAGCACCGGACTCCGTTTTGATGATCTTGGCTCGTTGGAATACAAAACAGCTCTGCATATTATGCAAGAAACATCATAGTCCAAAAGGGAGATAAAACCAAATGATGAAAGGTTTAACCTATCTATAAGTGAAGAACCGGCAAAACCATCAACATCAAAAACTCAATAAGAATTTCATCCAAAATCCGTTTTTGATGAGTTAGAGCTTGTCATGGAATTAACCACAAGCTCTAAAACCTCACATGGATAAAAGCCAAATAAGAACCAAGAAGGATGATGGCAAATATGCAAAGGTTTGAGCTTTCTTCGAACGATGCGGTTAAGTTACTCACTCGAGAGCCCCTCTTGATAGTACGGCTACCAATCCTATAACCCGGTCTCCAAACTAACACACGAGACCGGTAGAAGAGAAAACCTATCAAGAACAAACCTTTGCCTTGTGTATTCCACTTGAGCTTGATGAAGATGATCTTTTCTACCTCAAGATGGAATCCCTTTCTTGATTGCGCTAGCTTGATGAAGTCTTGTGGATTGCTCCCCCATAAATCAATATGGGAAAGACTCTCTTAGGAATATCTTCACATAGCCATTACCACCAAATAGAATACATGCATCAAGCATATAATTCCTTGAGATGGCATATCTTGAACTTGACTTATCATCCATGAAGATGATCACCACTTAATAATATCCTAGCCTGAGATCACAAGATCCCACTCAATACATTATGTATGCTTTGAGAGTTGATCAACTTGAATCCCATCTTTGCACTTTGACTTGATCAACCTTGTATCCTTCCTTCTTCCTTCATGATGATGATGTCTTGAAGGTAAACACAAATGTCCACTCAATTATATTCTTCAAGACATAGTTGCAATAAGCTCAATTCTCATATGACCATTCTTCCGATATTTCCTTGAATAACACATTGGTCATCACTTAAAGTTCTTCATTTGATCCTTCTTACAACCTTGAAGCCAACATATGGTTCAAGCATTGTCTATGGAATATAACTCAATGCAATATTAGTCCATAGAGATTGTCATTAATTACCAAAACCACACATGGGGGCTCCATGCTCTTTCAATCTCCCCCATTTTGGTAATTGATGACAATCTCTTTGAGAGGGTTTATATAATGAATTTAAGGAACCAAAATGGTTGCACTAACATCAAATACTACAAAAGTATGTGATGTTAGTAAAACCACCATATATAGAGCAAACTCCCCCACAATCTATGCACGTGTGAATGATCTTGATTTCATTGCATATATTGCCAACCAAGGTTGTTGGTGGAGTTTCCTCTATATACTCAACCATGCAAAGCATGAAAGGCAAATGCTTAAGAACAAAACCAAAGCATAAAACCCAATTCCCTTTAAACCCTCGAAACTTCTCCCCCATTGGCACCAATTGCCGAAATGGGC